>JBDJHY010801985.1:0-15270 GCA_039654485.1 Withania somnifera | reverse complement strand
TAGCTTTTTTTAATACCCTTTTCTCATATCATATTCTCTCAAAGAGGGTTATCTCACCAGAACAACTTGTATTGGTCACCTTCTACAGTTGACCATCCCTTTCTTTAGATTCAACAATTAAAACTCAGTCTATGCTATAGTGGAACCTAAGTTGTTCCTCTTATTAGATGAGTTGGGCATTGTTTTTTAGCTCATGGGTTGCCTATGATTTCTTCTTATATTATTGTTTCTGTGAAACTTAAGATTGAGTAGTTATTATATAGTTGGGCCTTGTTGTATCTTAGCTAATGTTTATTCGCCTTTTTCTCTCTTTTTGGATTGAGTGGATAATATTATTTTTGTGGTTCCCTGTGTATGAGGGGAAAACATTTTAGTGGTGCATCTTGGTACAGATTGTGTTTTGTTAATTTTCTCTTAGTGGCTTAGTTGAGCTGATTTTTTAATTTGTTTGGTTGTTTTTTGTAATGTATTTGGCATAGGCTGGTTACCCACCTCTCACATTGGTTTTGGACTATTGAGCCAAGATCCTGACCTTTGTGCCTGTTGTACCTCGACAAAGTGATAGGGACCTTTAACCACCAACTCATTGAGGTTTCTCTTGTATACAGGTCAGGAAGTTAGTTCCTCTAGAGTACCCCTTAGCTTTTCGTTTTCTAGGTTCTTCAAATTCTTGGGGGTATATGCCTTGTCACCTCGTGGTGACCTTTTTTAATAGAAAACTCTTCTGTGGCTCTATCTTGTAGCCTTTTTCTTCCTCTATTTTTATTGAACAATAGTTAAGAAACAGTGTAGGTAGACCTTGTAAGGTGATTGGTTTATTCCCTAAGTTCTAAATTGCTCACCTATGAGCTATCTGTTTGCTTCACTAATATTTTGCCTAAATGGTTCTCAAGCTCTTTCTTCTTTGGTACCCTCAGCCAAATTCTTTAGGGATCTATTCTTGTACTCTTAGGTGAGTAGATACCTCAATAAGTGTCAGTGCTCTTTTAGTAATGGATATAGTTTTTGATATTCCAGTGAATTCCTTTCTTTGGTTCTATGATGCACCATCTGTTTTAGTCGATTGATGCGGCTGTGTAGGCCATTTCCCCTTATGGATGGATAATTTTTTTAGTTTTTTGCTGAGGATTCTCATGTTGGGTTTAGCGGTTGGCTTATATCAGCCTTGTAATTCAGATTATGGTTGTGTTTCCTATATCATATTCAGGAGTCATGTGGGTTCTAGAGTTGTGAGTAATTGGTTTCTGGAAGTTATAAGAAGTTGCGGTTTAGCTTTCTTCTCATTTCTGTGGTGGACAATATCTTTGGATACCTTGTTTTCGAGTAGCATTTCATCTTGGTCTATTGTATTATATTGGTTGTAAAATAGTGGATACACTTGTGGTCTGAAGTTACAGGGTTTGTTTCCCAATTCCTTTACTATCAGTAGGTGAGGCTCGATCACTAAAGCTCAGGTGCTGTGATGCAATGCCTTCGTATTCCTTAAATGAAGTGAGAGAGGATTACTACATACTTTATTTCTTGACACGCTCGTACTTCTCGTGGTCATGATTGTATTTGTGTCATTGTGAATTGATTGACCAAGTCCACCCACTTCCTAAAGCCATAAGCTTGGAATGTAGAGATCCTTGTTACATTTTATGTTTTATAGGTCCTTTGACTACATGGGGTTTAGATATTTATCATTTCACATAGCTGCACTTTGTTAAATTCTCGATTTTGGATAACAATACATCAATAGATGGGTACAAAGGTGGATCTGAGTATTGTTTTCCATAAATTTTGGTGGTAGTTGGGATCATTATTACCCTTCTTAGAGATTTAATATAATAACAACTACCAGTCAAGAACTCAGATGGCACAATTCGAGGCTTTGTTCGTCATCCATTGCAGATCACTGATAGGTTGGTACAATAGTGATAAGGCTCAACCATAGATATCAGATTGGTTCGAGAGTCTACATCGATTGTTAGGGTTATCCAGGAATGGAATGTGATATGCAAACTATTATCCTTATTTGTTGAGCCTTCAAAAACTCCTTTCGCCTTAACTTTTGCAGATGAAAGTTTCTTTAATGCTGGATGTTGTACTGACTCTTGGGCTCAGTTTTGTGTTTTCATAATTTTTTATGTATTTAGACTGTTCTAGTTGTCTGTCCAAGTCAATTGTGACTTGATGGGAACTGTACTTGGGATCCCTTGCAGTTCTTGTTCTTATCTGGATTTCCTTCTCTAGAGTTTTAACTTTTGAAATGGTTAACTCGAGAATAATTTCCTAGGAAACATATTTGGAATCAAATTCTGACATTTTTGTTAGCTCCTAAACACAAACTTTAGTTATTAGGGACTGTTGGTTTGAGCCCCAGGGCTTTCAGTTGCAGCATTATAACATTTGGTTAAAGTGTTTTATTTTAAATATTAATAATATATTTGCCTAAATAAGAATAAATTTATATATTTAGTAATTCTTAAAAAATATTTTCAATAATCATGAAGTAGTTTTTCAAATGCAATAAGTCCCATATTTATTTAATTTTTAAAAAGTAATTAACAATTAATATTCTACCAGTATTAGTGTGTGTAAATGCATTGAAAAATATTTTTTCAATGGTTTAGTATTATTAGAAATAATTTTATACTAGTTTTGATAAAATTGAATATTGACATTATTTTATAATGAATCTATAAAATATATGTATAGGAGAGGTGGTGGAAATATCCAAATACCTTTATTCAATTTTTCATCCCCTTACACACACACACACACAAACACACAAACACACAAACACACATACACACATACATATATATACATATATATACATATATATATATATATATATAGATGTATGTATGTGTGTATGTGTGTATGTGTGTTTGTGTGTGTGTGTGTGTAAGGGGATGAAAAATTGAATAAGGGTATTTGGATATTTCCACCACCTCCCCTATACATATAGGTAGAGAAGTTGGAAAACAATATCTATAAACTTTAATGGCTGCACTTGCCATTAAACATGGCAATCAACTACAAATTTTGCAATATTTATAAGCTTCAATCGTTTAGTACATATACTTATATGTCATCTTAATTTTTTTTCTAATGCTCAACTACAAGACTTTCTAAGCATCCTATGTTTTATAGTTTCATACATATACATATATAATTATAGTATTCCTTAGGGATTCCATGTCAAAGAGTATGGACACATACAATGCGTACAAGAGGTTTAGGTGGGGGAAACATATTTTTGACATTTAATTCAATCATTGGAAGATAATCAATTATCAACTAGAGTTTTTCGAGATCAATTTGAGGTACATCAAGCATGACAAGATTTTGATGTGGTTTGGAGGAGAATATTGTGAGAGCATTTCTCGTCTTATCTGGATAGTTTCATATTCATTTCTGTGTTAAAATTTAAAATAAATGGTTTTCCATTCTTAACTTTGATGGATGATATTTCACTCATTTCTGATCGGATTATGCCCAGATTTAATGTACACGTTCCTAGAATTATAATCTATACGTCGATACTTTTATTTTAATTATTTGGGATGTGGGAACCTAGAGCCCATTTTTGGCCCAAAATCCTACCGATAGCAATATCGGTTTCTTTTACTATTCTTGATGTATGTATTATTCTTTTTCTAGTTTTATGCTATTTCAAAATTATTCATGGTTCTTGGATAACTCAACGCATTTCTTGAGAACACCATTGGCATTCAGGCAGTCTACAAATTACTTTAGTCATAATGGATATTTATTGATGTATATACTTGATAAATTTCTAGTTTGTGGTGGGTTACTATTTTGGAGCCCCGCTACTGATATCACTTTTTCTACAACACTTCTTGTTTTCCTTGCCGTTTTTATACACCTCTAGGGTTATGAGGACCTTTCTCTGTGTTTCATGCTGACTATGGAACGTAAGTTGAGGTTAGGGAGGGGATTATACTAGTTATAGAGCTTAATAGATATCCCCTAGATTTTTATCTTATGGATTTATAAATGATATAAACTTCTGATTTGCTCTGTTTCAGGATCATTCATTGGTATTTTAAAAGGTGACTTTGTTTTTTCAGAATAATCAAAAATTTATTTCTTATACATTTTATTTATACCTTCCACAATTACGCTGATGAGCAGTATGGAGCTACTTTCTCACTCGATCTTATCCTTTTACCTCACTACCACTATATTTTCTTGATACTGCCTATATGGCGACATTCAAGTTATTGTTATGACTTGAATTTCCCTACGTGGATGGACATGCATTTTCCACTATGATACGGTATACAGGATGAAACTAGGCTTTGGTATTTTTGCCTTAATAACTATGCCTAAGTTTGCATTTTACATTGTTTTTATGGGCATGATATCTCGAGCACTCCATTGAGAGTCTGACTTACTAATTTGAGGATTTTGTACGTGGAATAGAATCCCTTAACCAGCTTTTCGGCCCAGGTCACCATGGGCATGCACTTCTTTGGGTATAGGTATACAGAGTGAGTAGTAATATACAAAGATTTCTTCCTTGTGTCTTTACCATGTGGTTACATTCTAGAGAGGGTACATAGGGAACGTATTTACTTTTCTCAGCACCCCTTTGCATTGCATTCTTTATGCTTGTTTGTACTCTTTAGGCTTACAAGGTTAGGGGCGAATCTTGTCGGTTACTTTTATGTTGGTATGTTTTATTTTCTAGCTAGTATTTTTTCTTCCTTAATGAGGGTTTATGTTACTTTCCTTATTGTACTGGTAGATAAATTTGCCCATTACTTGTCCTGTAATCCTCTTTTGTGGTCCTACATTGTGGTCGTTGTTAGAGCTCCAGATGTGTGCTATTTCCATATTTTCTCTTGATTGTACTTTACCTTTTTGATGCTTAATTTTTTCTTATTATAATATGGTGCCTACTAACTACCCATTTTTTTGGTACTCACACTACACTTCTGCATCTTTTTTTATGTAGCTACTAGTACGAGTCTGTATGGTGGACATGATCGTGCAAGGTAGTTTGGAGATGTTTTTTGGAGATATAGTGAGCAGTTGGCATTCTTTTTGATCGGTTCTCCTTTTAGCACAAAGTTGTCCTAGTTTTTTTTTCTCCATTATGGGTTGTATTTTTTACTATTTTGTATATATACACTCTATATCCATGACACCAAGTTCTAGTATTTACTTTATGTTCAGTATCTTTGTGTCACTCTTTTATCCTTCTCCTCCTCTCTTTTCTCTTCTCTTTGGTACTTGATACTTGGTACTGGCCCATCGCTTAATGCTCTGCGCCAGGAGGCTTGTATATAGGTGAGATGTAGACACTACCATAATTTGATATTTGGGTTGTGACAGGAATGAATTAGACAAAAAAATAACTAATTGTGTGTAAAAGATAAATAAGCAGAATTAGTTGAAGGATATGGAGAGGGAATGTGTAGAAATAAATAATAAAAAAGATTAAGCGTATTCAAAATTTAAAATGTGGAAAAGATAGACGAGCTGGAAATGATGTAATGCTTCAGGAGGAGCAAACTAAGAAAAAAGGGTCATCATCGATATGTCACTTATACAAAACAGGTGGAATCTTGAAACAACTATACATCTCTATAATATTAATATGTCGGCACAAAACACGTCAATCTGACTCAATGCTGTTAACTACAAAGAAAGACACAACCATATATTTAGTGGACTAATAACTAATAAATCATTGTAACTATTATATGTGAGTTAACTTAAATTTTCCTAATTAATCAACTGAGCTAACTTAAAGTTTGACTAAGTATGCGAAACATAAAGTTCATTTGTAATCAACTAACCTCAAGTTCACAAGTACTCAACTTCACAAGCTCAGCCTATAATCAACTTCATATTTTGCTAACTTGTATTCACCTTCAGGTTCTCTAAATTCAATTAAATTCAAGTTCACAAGTTCTATCTAAAACAACATAAAAGTCCACAAGCTAACTATGAGATAACTTACATTTAACTAAGTATGAGTTGTATTTTTTTTTTGGCTAAGTGTAAATTCACAACATCATCTTAAAATCAACTTCACATTTTCCTAAATATAAAGTTCATTTATAATCACCTTCAAGTATAGAAAATTCAACTAAACTACTCAAGTTCAAAAGTACTCAACTTCATAGTTCAACCTAAAAAAATATTAAAGTTCACACTAACTATGAGCTTACTTATATTTTGTTGTGTATGAGTTTTGTATTTTTTTGCTAAGTACGGTTAACTCCACCCTAAATCAACATCACATTTTACTAACTTGTAATCATCTTCAAGTTTACCAAATTCAACTAAACTTGATATTACATGCACCCAACTTCATAAGTTCAACTGAAAACAATATTGAAGTGTACAAGCTAACTATTATCCAACTTACATTTGGCTAAGAATGAGTTGTATTTTTTTGGATAAGGGAAAGTTCACAACAACACCCTAATCTAAACTTCTCATTTTCCTAAACTGAAAGTTCATTATAATCACATTCATGTTTACAAAATTCAACTAAACTATCAAGTTCACAAGTAATCAAGTTCATAAGTACTCAACTTCACAAGTTCAATCATAGAAAAATCAAAATTCACAAACTATGAGTTAACTTACATCTTATGAGTTGTATATATTTAGGTATGAAATTACACAACTTCACATATTTCTAAACTGATAGATTATTTATAATTAAATTCAATTTTACCAAATTCAAATAACTATGAGCTAAGATAAAACTAGGAGTTGGCGGCAATTGCCTAACAATGGGTTCAATATGAACCTAATAAAACCTAAAATCAAATTCATGTTCACAATTGAATTGGTGATGGTGCTGAAAAAATGATAGGGGAGAAATGAAAATGAAAATGAAATAAGAGAAAGAATGAGTATAAGAGTAAAAATAATAAATGGGTAAAAGGACCCAATATCGAGTTTTTATGTGAAATTAAAAGTGATGGACTACGTCACTTAGTCCGTCACTTTTAGTTTCAATGAGTTAACTAGGGATGGAAAAATGAACGGACATAAGCTACCTGTTTGTCATTTATTTTATAAATTAATTACTAAATTTTAAAAAATAAAATAATAAAGCAACAGATAGTGTGGTAAATATGTATCGCTTTTATAAAAAAAATATTATATATAAATACTTTTGTAGAAAAATCTGCAAAATAAAGAAATGGACAAAACCACACAATTCATCATTTTTGTCAATAAAAAGAATAATGATTTTTTAAATAAATGTAGGGCTGCGTTATTTAGTCCATCTCTTTTTTGTATGATGCAGTCTGTTGCTTTTTGGTGGGTAATTTTTTGAAAATTTATTTATAGTGTGATTTCATACCACGAGTTGTGGTATTCCACTTCACGACTTGGAATGAGGAATCATGGGAACAAGAATGAAAAATAACTTTTTGAACTCATATCCTAATTACACAGAATGATTCGTGGTATTGTACCTCATAAGTCATTGTATGGACTCACGGGGAACATTAGAATCTTAGATTAAATCCCAAGAATGGGCTTCATAACTCATGGAGTGACACCCTATGTGTCATGGTCTACACTCGTAGACACCTAAGAAGAACCTTTATAGTCTATTAAGTCCTAGGAAAGGATTAGAAGCTTAAGCATTGAACATTGAAATATGTCCACGTTGAGATTATTCATGTAACTATCTCTAAAATTATTTTCATATTTTCGCGGCTTTTGTGCAACCGCCCCATGTTAATTGTGGCTTACTGCGATCGATAGGTTGGGTCCTTGATGACTGTCGTGGTACAATTTTCTTTCCATTTTGACCTTTTTAGATCTTATTCAGTTTATATGATCTCAAATCCCCTTTTCATCGATTTTGTTGGGGCCGAAATATCGATTACATAAGGATTTTATATATTAAGTGCTATAATTGGACTCTATTTCCATCCTGTGTGCATTTTGAAATTTTGCCAAAACCTATCAAAATTAGGCCCGCATTTATCGATAATCGGTCATTTTGACCAATATATCGGTACCAATGATGATAATCGATTATTTTTACTAACTTATCGGTTAACGCGGTTCCTTGGTATATATTAGCGGCTCCAACTTGCTTCTTTCTCATTTTTCTACAAAAAATCAAGTATTTCCTCTAAATTTTTGGTCAAATAAAGGAGATTTATAGAGGTTTAACTAAATTATATTCCATAAAAAGAATTACGGTTGTTCTACGATTATTTCTATCGAGTAATCTTCATTTATTTATTTTTTAACTTCTAGAGCTTATATCTTTCGACTCTACCATTAAATTTAGCTCTATTTTGTACAGTGTGATGTACGAGTTATGCTCTATGCATGGGAATAAATATTTTATTTTTTTGAGTTGTTGGGGTTACGGACCCGATTTTTATCGTGATTTTGACACCACTATTAATATAGTAATATGGGTAATGTTCTACTCATATTAACACGTTGATCATGTTTTTGTTTCTCTTGCATAATTCTGAGTTCGTTTTTAATTTTGGGCATTCGTATCATGCTTTTCAAGGATATCGCCGAATCCAAGTAGGCTACAATCTACTTTCTTTAGATTTTGTATTAGTCTAGTATATGTATGTTAAAGCACCAACTAGGAGATGAGATGATTATTCGGGCCCTGATATTCTTATTTATCTTACCTATGGCATATCTATCTTGTTTGTAGCTTAACTACTTACACTGGGGACATATTGCCCTGCTGCATGTCTTACACCGACTCTGATTTTTAGCATTACTAGGTGAGGAGTAACTCATTTGATGCATATTCTTATATGCTGACTCTAGACCATAATAATGTTGGGAAAGGGATTAAAATAGTAATCAAAGCTTAACAACTATCCCTGGATCTAGGTCGGTTGATTACTTTTGTTCTGTTTGAAATGTTGTGTATATAATTAGGACATGGTTGGCCTCTGTGCCATAATTAGTGGGGTAGAACTATAATGAACACTCCTCCACCTTATGTGGTGACTTCATATTTAGCTAGTCATAGCTATGTTGATAGTGACTTTCTTCTGGGATGGTGTTGTGCCTAGCCAAAAATAACTATGTTGGGTAGTTAGACGTCCGGTGTGGTGATATTCTTTCCCTGATCTGGCATAAGACTAGGGTATAGGCCATTTAGCTGAGCTATGATAGGTCTATGGTTCTTCCTGTATACGTGTGTACTTAGGCCAGTGGGCATTTGTGGCGCATTTAGTGCAGTTAGCTGGGGTTTAAGATCATGGTGGGAATAGGAAATACTACGTTTCATGCAAGAGATTTGCATATATTCGATTTCTCAAACAAGATATTGGTGAGGAATAAGTTCCATGTACTTATATATGTGGTATGACACTATTATATCCCACCATTTGCTTTGCGATTTCTATGATTTGGGATACTTTTTGTGTGATAACAGTGGGAATCTTGCTATGATGTTAGTTGTTCCTGTATAGAAATATTGAGGCCTAGAACTGGGATTTTTGCAATGATGGCTATACTACTGGTGGGCTAGTTACGAGGTTTGTATGTGGGTTTAAGTCCCTCCTCGAACCTTGCCGACCTAGGTTATTATGCTTGGACCATGATGTGTAGCCCGATGGAGGGATATATAGAAGAGTAGTGGTATATGGTTTGAGTCATCCATGGGTCCGTCTCATTTTGGGATTATCCCAAAGAGGGAGCACATCAACTTTTGGTTTCAGTGTATATGGTTTGAGTCCTCCATGCGTCCTTCTTGATTTAGGGTGATCCTAGAGAGGGATCATTCTGGGACTTCTATATAAGGTACGTGATTAGAGTCCTTCACGGGTTCCTCTTGATTCTAGATTATCTTAGAGAGGGAAAATACCGGTAATTATCAGCACATCTACAACCCCTCTTGACTAGGGATTATTCCAGAGAGGGTGTATTCAAATAAATTTTGGGCTTCTTCTATATCCCTCTTGACTTGGGACAATCCCATAAATAGAACATACCAAATCTTTATTCATTGTAGGGTTGACTTCCTTTCTTATAATTTTATTATTATACCAGTAGCTACATCATTGATGTTAGATGTACTCTATCAAGTCCCATTTATACGGGTTATGTTTGGACTATAGGTACACATTTTATATGGGCATTATTCCCTTATCACCTGAGTTAGTATTTGTTTAATCTACCCTGTTAGTGGATCCTTTTCACGTGCTAGATGATATTGTATATATATAATGATGATTATTACCCTATTTCTTCTCCATTTAACTTCTATTGTAGTTGCCCCTTCAGGATGGTTTAGTTTGCACCACTACTCTACTTACTTTGATTTATCATTACCTTATTTATGCTTATTGATACCCAGTTGGCCTACGTGCCTACTAGGTACCCGTTATTTTGGTACTCATGTAACACTTCTACATCATTTTCTGACGTAGCTACTAGAACAAATTTTTTCGATAGATTCCATCGAGTGCAATAACTGGTATCTCTAGATATTCACTGAGCAACTAGCATCCTTTTTGGCCGGGTTTCTTTTTAGTGTTGGGGCTATCGTATAGGGTTTTGGATAGACTTTTCTTTTGTAGTTTTCCCCACGAGGGGCTACATTTTGTATTCATGTGTATAGATGCTCTACTGCCATGATACCAGGTCTTGGGAGTCACTATAAGCTTAGTTTTATATTTCCAGATTTCTTTTATATTTTCCTTCTTTGCCTTCTCTTATTCTTCTTTTTCTTTAATTTTGGTTCTTGTTACTAGCCCACCGCTATTCTCTCTAGGCCAAGGTTAGGCTTGTCGATAGAATGAAAATGTAGGCGCCATCACAACTCAATTATTGGGTCATGACAATTCATAATCAAATGAAGGTTGCATCTAGAAAAGAAGTATCCTAACTGCAAAAATGACCAATTGACTAAACTGGACATGAACAAGATATTAAATGAAATTATTTATCACAATAAACCACGAATAATTTTCTAAATTAGCAAACTCACATGCATTCTACCATGACTGACCTCTACTACAATAAACTCATCAATTAATTCATGAATAATCATATGGAAACTCATGCAATACTACATGATACATGCTAATCAACTGACAAGGGAAATATCTGAATACATAGACTATTACCTCCAACTAAAATAAACCTAGAAGGAAATAAGTGCATGTATCTGTTAATCATGTCTTCCTCTGCCTCCAGATCGTTGATGCTCATACTTAATATGCTGACATTTCAAACACTTGGACATATATTCTACAATATCCCTCTCTATTCCCTTCCACCAATGACACTGTCGTAAGTTTTGGTACATCTTGGATACACCAGGATGAATAGAATATGTGGAACTGTGAGCTTCACACAAGATCGCCTCAACTTGCCTAACCACGTTTGTGTGGCAAGTGGAGTTCTTATCAAAAACTCCAAAGAATGAAGTTCCCCTAAAAGAGGACATCTGGAAGAGAAGGGACGAGTGGGAATTTCGACATCCGGTGTTTGAGTACACCGATACCAGAAGAAAAGTCCTGGAGAAGTGACCCACCGGGATGTATACAAGGTATAAGACTCACAATGCCGGTCAATCCCCCCAAGGCAGATGACATGTTCCTTCCCAACCCTGGGTCTGCATAATCAATGCCAATAGAGGCAGCACTATCAATCGAAGTCTAAGATCGGCCAAAGGCCACTAGCTAAGAACTCAACTCACAACACTCGCCGCTTAATTCCAGATGCCTCTCAAGGATATTTTCCAACCATTGTGCAAGACCTTGATGAAACTCCAAATACATTGGTAGCCATTCTAGGCTCACATATTTCATTTCATCAATTTCGTCTTCATGGGGGGAAGACAACTCTATTACTCTAGAATGCTCATCAAGGGAATTAGAAGGTGCACACATCTCGCTCCCGGTGGAATCTTCATGGTTTTGGTCAAAGTGAGGGTGTGGGTTTTGAAGACATGGATTACAACCATCAACATCATTTTCAACTCAAGATGCCATTCAACATGTATTAAAAATAAAAATAAAAAGAAATAAAATCTAACCTACATTAAAAGACTTAACAAAAACATAAACATTTATAAACACTTATTCACAAATCCAAGTCAAAATAATAACTCTAATTCCCGAACTAACTCAATATGCCAAATTGTTCCCCGGCAACCGCGCTATTTTGATAACGCTCAAGTACACCTTTGAAACCAATCAAACTATGTACGCGGTCGTTGTCAAGTATAATTACCCAACAGAGACAGGGTCATATCCACAAGGAACAATATGGATGCAATCGACTATGAACGGAAAACCAAAGCACAACTATTCAGACTCGGATGGTCTAATACGGAATGGGGGTTTTTTAATTATAAGGACGGTTTTCTAATCTACAACTAAACTATAAGAGAAGATTTTACCAAAGGCTTCACAAACCAAGTCAAGAGTAGACCACACTAGGGTGATTAGTTCTATCAATGATCCATTATATTAAACTAAATACTAAAGAAATTTTATATAGGTATAAAGATTAGCCATTAAGTTCCAATTAGCATCTCTTGAATGCTAATTAACGTGAGTCACTAGCTTATCTTGAATGCTAAGTAGCCTTCCTTTGGTTGTTCTCTCGAATAAAGCTAAGAACATGTCATGCTAAATCAAAGTTTCCAATCCTAGCAAGCTTTCTCCAGTCAAGCAAGGATAAATGGACATTACCTTGGGTTAGCTATTCCATTTGGCATACAATAAACTCTTAATGATTTAGAACTATAAACCCAATACAAATCAACAAGTAAATAATTTATATAAAAACAATAGATAAAACCAACACCCCACAATCTTGAATAAATATAGAAATATCTCTATATTCAATATTCATACAAGAAAGACCAACTACACACTAAGAATATTCAATACAAAGCAAGGGGAGAAGAAATGGGTACAAATATGCCAATGGTGTCATCCAAATCTTCACCCAAATGTGTAGTGGTGGTGTGGTGCCCCTTTCTTGAGGTGTGAAGAAGCCTAAGACCAAATCCGCTCTTTTAGGTATGTCTCTATACCTGTCTCTCTGATATGGTATCATGTGCCAATGAAGTTGAAGAAATATCACTTTTAAGCCTCAAATGTCCGTTACGGCGATCAACTTACATTACTGCCGTTTGGAATGGCGGAACGCCGTTTCTGACAATGTTTGAACCAAGACTTGAGGGGACGGTGCCGCTGTCTTGGGTGGCGGTCTGCCGTCTTGGGCAGTTTGTCCGTCGTCTTCTCCAGTGTTCTCGTTTTGTCTTTTTCCTTTGTCCACTTCCTTGAAGATGCTTTATTTCTTCTAATTCATCGTTTCAACTTTGTTTGCTTGATCATTCCAAAAGATATGCATTTACCTGAAATACTCACCAAACTAACGTTAATGGACATAATGATGACGAAAACACGCAATTGAACTATGCATTTGGATGTAATAAGTGGTGTTTTGACCACTCATCACTAGTCTTATTTAATATCGCGACACGACCCTTCAACTTTTTCCTCCACCTTGAACTTATAAATTTTACCCCTAACTTCTTTTTCTTTTTCCTTTCATGCTCAAGGGATTTGGTAGAGAGATAAAGGAACCAAGCAATGAATGTAGCATATTATATTTCTTTTCCCTTAAGTGAGGAATGTATTTTTATGATTTAGGCACAACAAATTAAAAAATATAGACATAGTATTCCTCCTCCTTAGATTCTTCTATAGGCTCAAATAGTTCAATTAATATCTTACTATCTAGAAATAGTGTAGAAAAATGATTGGAATGAGGTCTAATGCGCCCAAACTCATGAATTGTATTATTATTCACATCCTCACATAATTTTTGTCTACTCTCCTCAGCAATGACAACTTCAAGAAAAGTATGATTAAGTAATAATCCTTCCCGTTTTACCTCCTCAATTTGGCTTGCAAGTAATTTTTCCGCCTCACACAACGTGTAGCTAAATTGTTGTGTGTTAAAAGCATCAATCTTTGCACTTATCTCATCTTTTAAGTTGTGTATATCTAAGACAAACCTGTCAACCTCATGAAGGAGCTTCACTTGTCCTTCTGTTAAGTGTGTTATTTCATGCTTCATGCTCCTATAGAGATCCCCAAATTGATCTGATAATTTCTTAGACCAATCCATACTATAAAGAACATAAGAATCATTAAAATTTTCATTAGGAAGATTTGGGGTAGGGTAACAATACACCGAGCACTCATTTCAACGGCTACTAGAAATCTCACAAGATAGAGATGGTGCATACAACTCACCCTCGGGAATAAATTGGAATTATTGTCAAAAGTGAAATCCTCTACAATACGGGCAAACATTCATAAAAAAGAAATATTTATAACTCCACACTTTTTCATGAAAAGATACCATCTCAGAGAGAGTACTGCTTTTTATTAGTATTATTGTTTTTTGAAAATAAATAAATAATAACAGTTAATAATTATACAAAAATTTAGATTTAAAAAATTTATATATACAAAACTTAAATGATTGAAAAGAAAAAGTTTAACTAAAAACAAGTTAGTTTCCAAGTTTCTGGCAACAGCGCAAAAAACTTGTTTTGTCAAGCGGACACGCAAGTGCATGTGATCGTACAAGTAATATAGTGGCTCTTGCGAGATGGATGTCAAATCCTCAGGGACTTGTCGATTAACTATTTAACTAAATTAAACTAATTCTAATTATTTATTTAAGCGGAAAGTTTCTAGAGATATATTTGTGAGTTTAATTTAACTAAAATAATAAAATAATAAAATTAACTAATAAGCAATTAATCTAGAGAAGAATATATTTTTGTACTATAATTAATGGAGGAATCGTACTAGGGTTATGGATTTTCTAGAAATCATATTTAATTTATTTAATTAATTAACTTGAATTATCTAATTGTTTGTTCAGAGTTTAATCTATGAGTAGTGAATGATCATCCATTAATCACCTATATTAACTTCACAACTTCTTTATTAAGCGGTGATGTGATGATTTAGTTTAGATGCATTATAGTTATCTTCCCGTAACGAACCAAGCGAGGAAAACCAAGTACAAGATCTCATCTTAGTTGTGAATACTCACTCCTTACGTTCTCTCTCTACCCTTCCGATTCGTGATCAGTTTACATTCAGGGTTATAAATTTATTTTAATGGTCACTACACATAGAAACATAAGACCAATTATATGATAATTCTCACAAATCAAATAATATATAATTAAATATTCATTTTGCTAGTTTATACCATAATCTTAGAAAAAGAAGAATT
>JBDJHY010801877.1:0-13070 GCA_039654485.1 Withania somnifera | reverse complement strand
AAGTATTCGATAGGTACCAGTTAGCAAAATATGAGACAACTAAGGAGGTTTGAGATCATCTATCTAGACTATGCACACAGTCTAACTTTGCAAAGCAGTTCCAGTTGGAGTCTGATATTCATGCTCTGCAGCAAAAAAATATGAGTATTCGAGAATATTATGAGGCTATGACAGATTTGTGGGATCAACTGGCTCTCACGGAATCTGCTGAATTACGAGCCCTTGGGGCTTATATTGCACGAAGAGAGGAGTAGAGATTGGTACAATTTTAATGGCTCTTCGTGATGAGTTTGAGGGACTTCGAGGGTCCATTTTACATCGTCATCCATTGCCTTTTGTTAACTCTGTTGCTAGTGAACTTTTGGCTGAAGAAATTCGTTTTAAGCCTTCTGTTGTAAAAGAAGGTTCTCCGGTCAGTAATCCATTAGTCTTTGCCACGCCTCCACGATCAAGTTTCAATTCTCAATTCAGGCCTCATGCAACTGTTGCTCGTGATGAATGTGGATTTTGTAAATAAAGAGGTCATTGAAAATCACAATGTCCAAAATTGGGTAAAGAAAAGCAGCAACATGCTCAGCAACTGCCCCACCAGTGGACTTACCGACCACCGGCTCCTCATAATGGACCTCCTCTTCTTCCTCGCTCTCATAATACACTGACAACCTCTTCTTTAGATTCATCAATTATTGAGCAGTTTCAACAATTTATTGCATCTCAGCCACATATCATGTCCGCTTCATCTCAAATAGGTTTATCATCTATTCCGTCAGGTATATCTTCTTCCTCCTAGATTTTAAATTATGGTGCTTCAAATTATATGTCACCTAATTTTTCATCTTTTACTTCTCTAACTCCAAAAGTTTCAGTTCCTGTTATGAGTGCTAGCGGTATACCTATGCCTTTGCAAGGTGTTGTTTCGGTTATTACACCCTCTTTTTCCTTATCTAATGTCTATCACATTCCCAGTCTTGCTTTAAATCTTACTTCTGTTGATCAGCTTTGTGATAATGGTTGCTTATTTTCTTTTTTTCTTCTGCTTGTTATGTTTAAGATCCAAAGTCTCAGGAAGTGATTGGGATCGGCCATAGAAAATGAGGACTTTATATATTGGATCAACTCAAAAATCCTAATATTGCGGTTGTTGTTCCTGGTGTGGATGTGTTATTTTTTCGTTTGAGTCCTTCTTCGTTTTGTGTTCTATTTATGGCATTCTCGCCTTGGTCATGTCTCTAGGTCTCGTTTATAATTTTTAGCTTCTACAGGAGTTTCAGAAAATCTAAAAACTCATGATATTTCTGATTACAGTGGTTGTAAACTAGCAAAGTTCTCTGCTTTGCCTTTTCCTAAAAGTAATACAATTTTTGTTGCTCTTTTTGATCTTATTCATTCAGATGTATGGAGGCCCTTTCCTGTTTCTACAAAATGAAATTCTCGTTATTACGTCTATTTTATTGATGACTGCACTTGCTATTGTTGGATTTATCTTATGAAACGTCGCTCAGATTTTTTAGGCATTTATAATGAATTTCGATCTCTTGTGAAAACTCAACATACAACTGTTATTAAATGCTTTAGATGTGATTTGGGGGGTGAGTATACTTCTCATGCTTTTAATGAACTTTTTTCTTTAGACGGTATAATTTACCAAACTTCCTACACTGATACTTCTGAACAAAATGGTGTTGCTAAAACAAAACATAGGCATATTCCTGAGACTGCTCGATCACTTTTATTGTCTGCTAGTGTTCCTAGTGAATTTTGGGGGGAGACAATTCTTACTTCTGTTTATTTAATTAATAGAATTCTTACTTCTCATAATTCTAGCTTGTCCCCTTGTGAAAGACTGTATGACAGTCTCCTAGATTATTCATCTCTTCGTGTTTTTGGTTGTACAAGTTTTGTTCTTCTTGCTCATGTTGAATGGAGCAAGTTAACTTCGCGATCTACTATATGTGTCTATCTTGGTTATTGTGCAGGACAAAAGGGGTATCGTTGTTTTGATCCAGTCAGTCATAAGTAATATGTTTCTCGTCATGTTGTTTTTTTTTGAACATATTCTTTATTTTACAATTCCTGACCGTTCTCACAATATATCTATGCCTTTTTTGACATTTTTGGAAGCTAAATAGGGAGATCAAGTGTATTCTTTCAATGATATTGTGGAAACACCTACTCTTGCTCCTATCACCCTTGATCCAGTCATATCTATATCAAATAGTAATTAAGATTCTCTTCTTGTAATATTTAGAGAAAAGGTATTGAAAACACCACCTTTTCGGTGAGCTATTCTGTATAACATTGTTGATTGTTAAAAGTATTTTAATGATTAATAGACCATAGGTGGGCTTGTATGAGTATGTATTGTGCTTAACGATCATACGATCGTGGGCTTAATGTTTACATTTTGAAATTTACTAAATTTATTAATATGAACTTAAGAAAGAATCACTAGACTACATGTGCGAGCTAACAAATAACGTACATTAAAATTAGTACTGTCCATTTATGAATTCAAAGAAATGAGTGAGGTACTTATACATTGGGAAATCTAGTCATGATGGTACCCAGAAGGTATCAGATTTTTGGGATATATTTGATGGTAAATAAAAAAACTAGGATCAAGTTATCCATAGAAGTCACTAGCATGTTAATGAGGTTCTTGCTTTATCAATAACTTTTGAAAAGAATATGCCTCACAGATTAGCTCCAGAGTTGTTCCGTAAATATTCAAATAAAGCTAAATAGTTTAAATTACAAGAAAGATTATTGTTACGAAATCAAATATGAGAAGAAGTGTAATTGGAATCATCCCCAAGATATTATCTCCTTTGAATTTATCAAATATTGGTCACTATCAACAAAATGAAAATCTAAATCGTTTATTTTCGTTATTTCCCCACAAAACAAACGTGCAATAACTACTCTAGTGAATTATTTATCAACAGTTGTTTTACTCCACAAAAACACTAAGAAGTTGAGGATAATTAAGTAACAATTGTTTTTACTCCATAAAAAAAAAAAAAAAAAAAACAGTAATAAGATTTGTTTATATCTTGTTCTTTCCTAGAAAATACGTTTGATGTATTATTATTAAATAATTTTACACCTCATTTACAGTATAAGCAAATGCCTAAAGTAGGTGAAATTATTATTATAAGACAAGCAATGTTCTTATACTTTAAGAATTGGTTTTCCGTCTGATAATTCTAGCTTCCCTTTTTTCGCTTTCCCTACTCCCTATTAAAAGAAAACGTTGTACGATGTTACTCCCTCCATCCAAAAATATTTTTGTAGATTAATTTAATTAAATTAAATTAAATTTTATCAATTTAATATTTTAAAATTTAAATAAAAAATATTAATTAAGATTATATTATTTAATTTTTAAAAAAGAAAAGAGGAAATACAATTTTCATTAATTGTGTTGACGAGCAAAACTGAGCTGTCTTTCCCTTGAAAGAAAAGCAATTCATCGAGACTAGTCCAGAAGAATATTATTTCCTAGTTTAATAATAAAACCAACGAAACTTTCTTTGCCTTGCACGTGTCTTTCTCAATTTGCTCGACTAGTCACGAAGTTTCTAAAATTATGAAGTTAGAACCAACAATTTAACATACTCTATATAACCGACTCCTCTGCAACCTCACTTTATTAATGCCATAGAAATAAAATACCAACATTTCAAATATTATCGTTATTTTTGTGTATTTGTTTGGAATGTGGCAGCAGACGTGGAATACGCCTTACCGGAAAGATGACGTGGAGGACGGAGGAACGCATTTGTATCCGGCTATGTTGGAGAATCCACAACTCCGTTGGGCTTTTATTAGGAAAGTTTACTCAATTTTGACTCTTCAATTGCTTCTCACAATTGCTGTTGCCTCTGTGGTGGTTACAGTTCGTCCAATTGCACATTTTTTTTTGTATACTGGGGCAGGTTTAGCTCTTTATATTGTTCTTATCATCACTCCCTTCGTTGGTGCGTATTTAATTTCTTAATTCTTATTTTTTCATTTGTTTAATTAATTAGTCGAGGTATATGTAATTAACTCAAAGAGTTTTTGTGCAGCATTGTGCCCCTTGTATTACTATCACCAGAAGCATCCAGTCAATTACTTCCTTCTTGGGCTATTCACAGTTTCTCTGGCCTTCGCTGTGGGATTGACTTGTGCATTCACCAGTGGTAAGTGTCTATCCTTCTTAATTATATTTGGCTGTTTAATTAACTTGAATTTAATGACTCTCTTCATCTTGATTAATTGTTTCCTTTTCTTTACTTATAATTGTCAATGTAAGTAATTTTCGTTATTTACCAAAGTAAACCGAATATCCCTTTATTATTAGGAGGAGAGTAAGCGTAATGGTAGAAAACATAATCAGTTCTATTTTATTTATTTTTAAGAATGACAACTACTTTAGTTGAATTATTTTTAGTAAAACTTGATTAGTAAGGGAGTGATTTTATATCTTTCTCTTTAAGTATCATAGTTTTGGTCTTTCTTTTACAAAATTGATTATGCCGGAGTGTGAGTGGCACCATCCTCATCAAAGTTTTATGGCTTGGAGCATGAGAATTATAGAAATAAATGTGCTATTCCGAAAGTAGAATTTATAGTAAAGTGGCTGGCAAAAACATAAGAGAACAAAATATAACTATATTTTAAGAATTGCCTCACTTGAATAAGAGGCGATGTCAACGTTATGTGTGTACTCCTTGACGTTTTAGCTATGGTCTACAATGCTCTTAATTTTGTAATTTGGTACACTTGAATTTGAATTAGTGATATATATCCATTTATTTTGGTTTCACAGGCAAGGTAATATTGGAGTCAGTCATATTGACGGCAGCAGTGGTGATTAGTTTGACACTGTACACATTTTGGGCCGCAAAGAGAGGTCACGATTTTAATTTTCTTGGGCCATTCTTGTTCGGTTCTCTCATGGTTCTCATGCTATTTGCCTTTATCCAGGTTCGTGCACTTCATTCACCGATTTCTTATTAATATACACACCATTTAAAGATCGACTGACTTAGCCTTTTTTGCGTATTATTGCAGCTTCTGTTTCCTCTGGGTAGGCTGTCTGTGATGATATATGGATGTTTAGCATCAATTATATTCTGTGGATACATCATCTATGATACGGACAATCTAATCAAGCGTTACACTTACGATGAATACATCTGGGCTTCCGTTGCCTTTTATCTCGACGTTATCAATCTCTTCCTATCTATTTTGACTATTTTCAGAGCTTCTGACAGTTGAGAAACCAAACCAAAGTTATGATTGTAAATATGTATATATATATACCTATTAGCTTTATGGTGCAGTCGTATGTTTAAAAACGTTATCAATTGTATGTGCTCTTATCTCTATGGAACTTCAAAGCTAATGGTTTTTCTTGTTTAAAGTGTTTATCGATACCTCAGTTTAGGTGTTTGATGAATTGGGCGAACATTTCACGAAAATGGCTTCAATGTTCTGGTCTGGAATATTTGCAGGCTCCTTTTCTGGAATTGTAGGTGTGTAACTATCTTTTTATGATTTCATGTAACATTGTATGTTGGGGATATAATTTTATATAGGTGTGTAGTTGGATCAGGTTTGTTTGAGTTTTTAGATATTAAATTAAATTAAATATTTTTGCTTTTAAAATTTATAAATTAAATCAACAGAAGTTGGGTTTTTCGTCTTTGCGTTTTTGGGTTTTCTTAAAACTTTCAGGATTTTTTTGTTAACTTTTAATATGAATATATAATTTATTTGTATTTTAAATATTTATTTATTTTAAAAAAATATAATGTTAAGGTATTTTTGAAAAAAATAACACAATATATAAAATAAGTGATAAAAATAAAATGATCAAGAAAAAAAATTAAAAAATGCATAAAAAAGATATTTGATATTAATAAGTTATAATAAAATAATCATAATTTAAAATTATTAAATTATACTAAGTAAATTTAATAAGTTTTAATTGTATGATTAAATATGAAATTAAAAATAAATTAATTTGTGTATTTATGTAAAATTAAAGAATAGATAAAATATATTTTATTAGCATTATTATTGATTTGAATTTTAATTGACTTATTTTATCTATGGTTGTGATTTGTCATTCGAATTTTTAATGTAAATTTAAAATAATATGTTGAAAAATATAAATTATGAAAAAGTTTTTAAAACATCTATAAATTAAGTCACAATAATTTTTTTTATGTATAAAATATTTTTGAAAATTGTGAATATGTAATATCGCATTGATTTGGTTTAAGTTGATTTATTTTAGTTAAAGCTTAACCAAGTTAATTATTGTTGATTTTTTTTTAATTTAAGTGGATTTGTTGATTCAATTTTGTTCATTGTTAAGTTTTTAAATATTTATGTAAAAGATAAATATGAACATTTTGTTTATGCGGGATTTGTGTTTTGGGTTAAAAATTTGTAAGGTATGTTTTGAAGTATTTTGTGTCATATAAGTTTGTATTTTTTAAATTATCCCAAGAAAAATTGGGTAAAATGAGCCGTGCATTTCTCTGTGACTTATTGTCTAGGCGCTATTTGATTGAGCTAAAAAACTCCCTGCTGTCGCTGGTGTGCATCGTATTTTCTTGGTTATAGAAGGTAAGAGATCTCCCAAAATCAAAAGTTGTATAGACTCATCTCCCCTAGATATAATAACATCCTGCCGTGATAGCGGGGTCTATCATAGGTTAGGTTTATAGAGGCCCATGTATTAGCAAGCCTATGCCCATTAACGTTTAGCATCTTCAGGATCCTTTAGGCCTTCAACGATCTCCCACTATATAACTTACACATTATTCTAACTTTATATAACTTATTTTTCTAATTTGAATTTTATATATACAGATTTTTTCTAAATTTTTTAATTCATAACTTAAAAATTAAAAATGTGATGAAAAGAATTAAAAGTATAAATGATAATAATCTTAATTTTATTTGAATATTTCAAATTTGATTACAATTTACAATTATTAGTAGAACACCTAATTTATACCGTCACCTTTTAGGTAGGGTTCTGTTTCAATTAAGGCTTAAATGTAATTAATAGTTGTATAGTCTAGAAAAACTTTCGTCTAAATCTTGTAAAGACTGGGTGTGATCAACAGATTATCTTGATAAATATTGCAAACGATCTTTATGTTCTATGTCGTCGTCACTGTTACCGAATCTACAAATAATTCATACTGTGAAGCTAATATGGGTAGTCCTCTGTTGTGTCAATCGGCATTGATCTAATCTCTGGATAGCACTGAAATCTCCAAGCTCTCTTCTACTAGTGAATATCGGTGCTCTCAAATTTGAAATCTCCTACTGCTGAAAGCTGACTCCAGAGCTACTGATGTCACTTGCATAGCTAGAAAGACCTTCACCATCCTACTAAGTTTTGAAAATTGATTTTCTCAAACTCTCCACCAATTCAAAAGCTATGGTATGCCTTCGTCGGCCGTAATATTATCGAGTCTCTGGTTTAAAAAGTCATCAAAATTACATTTATTATAAGAATTAATATCAAGCTGGGACTTCATATTACTAAGAAAATCTTGTTTAGGTCTACTATTTGTGGAACATCAATATTATTTTCGTATGATGTGCACTATTTGTCACACATTTGCCTAGTATGTAATATAATGCTATTTTAATAAGTTTTCAAACTTGGTTGTTTATATGATTGAATATCTAAATTTTCATAAATGCATTTAACTAATGATTTTGCACCTGTTTCTTTATATTTAGGATTAAAAAGAATAACAATTAAATAAATTTGTGATATAGGAAAAAATTATTTTTAAAATTTTGCAATCACAACTTCAATAGCCTCTTCAAATAATGGTTTATCTTTATATTCAGCAAAACGACTTAATATTTAATACATGTAATAAAATTTTAGTAATAGTAGGATAGTACAAACCATACAAAACGTTTGTGGCTTAATAAAAAGATTTCAAAAATGTTTTAAATTCATTAACATTATCAAAATCATTATCAGTAATTTTGAATTGGAGATCAAAAGTATGTTCATTTAATGCATAATAATAGGATTTCTATATCTATATGCAACCTGAAGCGTTTCATAAAAGAAATTTCATCTTGTTTTAACATGTTTTGGAACTTTTCTATAAGGAAGTGTTGAAAGTTCACAAAGTTTTATAAGATGATTAATTCTACTACTTTTATGCATATGAAAAATTAAAAGACAAGCCTTATCAATTTTTTCACAATTATTTTTAAATAATACGACACCATCATTCACAATCAAATTTAATATATATGCACCAAATCTAACATGAAAAGCATCTAGGCAAATTGAAAATATTCTAACTTTTGACATGTTTATTACACTTAAATTAGTAGAAGCATTATCTAAAATAATACTAAGCACTTTATCGCAAAGTCCATAAAAATTTAAAACTTTAGCAACAGTACTAGCAATATAAGCACCCATTTTTTTTCTGTTCCCAAATTTTATAAGCTATATATATTTTTTTAAATAAATTTCAATTATAATCAACCCACTGTACATTAATGGTTAAAACATATAAAACTATTAGAGCTACCACCCATAATATTCTACTAGTCATAAATTCAAAATATTCATGATCATTTGACAATGTTGTTCATAGAATTAAATATATCTCTTTTTACCATACTTCTTGAAATACTTTAATAACTGGGATTAAATATATCCCAAATATATGTAATAAAAGTATGATGCTCTTCAAAACTAGAAGTTGGGCAAACTAAAACAAACAATCATTTTAGCAAAGTTTTTACGATCACGGTCCCTTCTATGGAGTCGTTGTGACAGAGGGAAAGCGTTGTATGAACGGTTTAGTTCACTTGAACCATATTTGATCCTTTATACAATGGTCGAGTACCGCTAATAGACATAGCAGGATCAAGAGTAGCTAAATGTGCCCGCCACTCCCTTTTATGCATAGATTCTAAATGTGTAATCATCTCCCCGATGAATCTCTACAATCGCCAGATTTATAAACCCATGTTTGTTTACAAAGACAACAAGTAGAAATAGTTTTTTTTTTTCAAAAAATAAAAATGCTAGACATGTAATTTTCTAGGACGTGATAAAGGAGCCTTAACTTTTTTCTTTTTTGAGAAGCAGAGGGAAGACTAGCTCCAACCTCAGGCTCAAGTTTATCCGGAGCCTGAGTTGATGCTTCGGTAGCGTGATTAATCGGTGTTTCATCGAAATCTTCGTTTACTTCTGCATCTCTGTCTACTTCTGCTTGTTCATCTAAATCATCTTCAAAATTATGGTACCTTATTTTCAAAAGTTTCATGGGGAATGGAGTATCAATATTAATTTTTCTGGGTATATTTTGTAGAGGGCCAAATCAGTTTCATCCACAGGCGTTAAATTATCAGTGTTAATTCAAATTATCAGTGTTAATTCTAAGTAAAGGAACTTTAGGTTGTTGTGAAGAAGAACTAGAACCTATAATCCTTCTAAGAAAATTTTTGGAAGCACTTTCTTTCTTTCAGGAATTTTTTTAGACAAATCAATAATATAATAAAATTAAAATTAGATTAGCAAAACCAATAAAAAAATATAATAAATAATAAATACAAAAATTAAATAAAAAGATTAGAAAGTGGAACGACTGTACCAAACGTCTACGTAAAAGCAAATCTAAATAATTAAAAATTAATAATTTGATGACGAAAGTTGAACAAGATTGCTCGTCCAAAATCCAACAAATTAATCTTCTAATCTTTAATTAAAAAATAATAACAAAAATTAAATAATTAAAAATTTGAGACTTGATAATTGATATTTGAGAATTGAAAAAAAATAAAAGATTTGATGAAAAAATGTGATATTTATAGAAAAAAAAATTAGTTAGGGAGGCCGGGGGAAGGGGGAGGGCAAACAACTATGTAGTCGTTGATGAATTATTAAAAAAACCTTTTAAAAAATCAATCAACAAATCAGGACGAACCAGTCTAAGATAACCGGGACAAAATACCATTCCATCCCAATCCGAAATACGGTACGTAAAGACCTATCTCTTTTCGGTACCTATCGGACAGAGCTGGATTGACACGAGACCGCAACAAATCGCTCCAGGTCCGGGATGGTCTCAGTTCGTTGACCAGCCTTACTAGCAACCAACTTTTGCGGTATCTAGCATGGGAGTTAAATGGTCAACTCTACTAATTCAATTCCCAAAGAAAAAATGCCAAAAACCATTTAAGTATATAACATTCGGTGTGCCAACAATTAAATGTAACCCAGAATAATAATTTGAATCAAATACAAAACATCAAAATTGATCAATTAATAAATAAATATTGAAAATATGAAAAACAACAATCACCCCATGATGTCAAATTGTTACGAGAATGTTATCCAAACCCTTTTAATTAGCCTAAAAACATATTAGTTTAAACAAAAGTTAGGAAGAAATAAATTATTTAATTTGGTGGGCCCAAACATAAAAAATGATATATTGATCATATATAAAAATCTTTAAGTCCTCAACTGAACTTAAAGAAAATGATTCTTTAGCTATGGAACCATTTATTATCAATTCAAACTTCTGTTTGCTATAAAGCAATCCATCTTTCTGCAGCATTTTTTGTTCGACGACATTCAATTCTGTCCAACACCCATATATTTTAGTATTATCTATGAAATTAACGCATAAAGTTGTACATAATTCAGTATGTCAATTTGTGATTTACGATATAGAAGAAATTATAAAATTAACACATAAAGTCTTATCAAATCTTGATCTTAATTCCTCTCTATCTTAATCCCTAATTATGATGGCTCTGATACCAACTGTAAGATAATTACTTCGTATCATAACAGAGATTAAGATACAAATATAAACATAATATTTAGATGGAACAAGAAAGCGTACCCGTTAATCTCCACTGATTCAGCAGCGGTAGCAATCGGCGATTAAACCTGAGGCTAACTTTCACAATCCACTAGTTATCACAACCAAATGGGTCGTCAACCACTATACTGCGTATTCAAGAATAGAATGTGCTACTATTTTCTAATAACTAGAGAAAAAGTGGAATAGAATATGCTACTATTTTCTAATAACTAGAGAAAAAGTGGTTAGCCTCTATTTATAGAGTGTCTACCATCATAAGTCAATAGTTATTGAATTTTCTAATCCAATAAGTATTGAAATTTTTATTATTCAGTGACTGTCCTTTCAAGCTATTATCAATTAATATAAATTTAAATTCCAACATATATATGCTTAATTATTGTTACGACGTGGCATAACCACAAGGGCAGCTTGAAGATCATATTGGTTTGAAGTTGAACGATGCTTTTTAATTTGCAAAAAGCAAAGACGTTGAAAGCCAAAGGAGGAGTATACACATACTTTAAAAGTGTGTGAGAAGGTGGGAAAAGGAGAAACAAAATGCAGACTAGACCACCTGGACAATTGAGACCACACTTTTTCTCAAGTGGTTTATTTGTATTACATTGACATACATTAATATTCTTGGAGACAAAAAAAGTGGAAAATGTTGTCAACAACATATCAAATTTATTTCAATTATTTTCTGGGACCTTCCGAGATGTCTCTTTGACGTCAATGGCAGGTAGATGAAAGCAAGTAAAAAAGGATCACTGTCAAATTACTTTTGGAAAAAGAATGTAAACGATACTTTAGAAAAATTATATACACTATATAGATAAATGAAGAAAGTAAAGTGTATTTTGTATGATACAACACAAATTCACGTCTACCTGTGATGAATTTTGGTTGTGAAATGCGACTTCTCTTTTTACTCTGTTTGTCCAAACTTAGTGCAAAGTCAAAAGTGTGTGTGTTTTCTCAATTCCCCCCCCCCCCCCTTTTTTTTTTCTATTTTAGAAAAATAAATAATCTTGACTAGCAACAGAAGTTTCTTCCATAATCGAAAAAAATAAAATTGATTAGTCAAACACGAAGTGTTTGTATAAGTATTATCCAAAAAAAGCTGAGTTTAAACGTCCTGCTAAATTGACTAATCATGATTTATTCCTCTCCTAATCAGGATCATTGACAAAGCAGATTATCATATAAAAATTTTATAATGGCACTAATTAGAAGAGACCACCCCCAGATAGACCAAATTTGGCAAACATCTTAACTAGGGCCGACCCACATTGAAGCATGTGTCCATGTGATGATATGTCTCCAACACTCTTTAAATACTAATGGAGGTTGTTCCTTGATGCCATTTTGAAAACTAACTTTCAGCCAGAAAATATGCTTTGATTGGACCACCATTTTTGCTGTTCCACGAATATGCTTCAGCATTGGTCTTACGTAGATTTCATCTCACTGCGAATACACGTAAGGATTTAAGGTTTAAATTTTATGAATTAAAAGATTAATTATTTAATAATTGATTTGAAGATAAGTTATGCAGGTATTTATATATCGCACAAGTCATAATATCACATTTGGTAGCTTGTTTAAAAGTAAATTATCATAAATAAAATTACAATTTAAAAATTTACATAATTAATATATATATATATAAATTATGAGAGAATTTATATATTATTTTATGAGGAATAGGGGGTACAATACCTATTATATGAATATCTAAATCCTATCTAACTAATAATTATATAGACTAATACCTATATTTCCTTATAGCTTGCCAGTGCATTAGCACAATTTTCATAACTAGCTACCAAACCATCGGTAAAATGAATTATATTTTTGAAGTTATAAATTCATGACTTACTATTTAATAGATATAAATTTATACATGGCATTAAAAATATTGATGAAGTTTGAAAAAGAAGGATTTACTGTGTAGTTGAGTTGTGGGTGAAAAGGATTGGTTGACGAGGACAATAGAGAGTATATAATGGAGTATGACGATTGATATATCCACTTTTCCCATTTATTCTCTCACGATAATTCTTTTTGTCCTCCCATCCGGCCGCTCTTTTACATCTCCTAAATTGAGAAAGATGGCACTATGGGTGGTCATTACCGGGTTTGACCGGTACCGGACCGGGTTTGACCGGGACGGACCGGTACCGGGATGAACCG
>JBDJHY010801876.1:11918-25538 GCA_039654485.1 Withania somnifera | reverse complement strand
ATTCTCTTAGATCCCCTCCCATAATTCTATTTATCGGTAACGTTGGATGTACCCTTCCTATCACAGGTGGATTTATATGTTGGGACTGAATAGATCACTAAATAATGGGATGGATTGTTTATATTTGATGTTTATATATTGGTTATGAGATGGCTATGTATTGTTTATGAGCTATAGTATTGATGATGGTCTAATCATTTGAAGATCGATCCCATAATTCCATTTCTTGCAAGCATCATATGTACCCTTTATATCATAGATGGACTTGTATGATAGGGACTAAAATGGATGTAGCCTTAAGTAGAGTCCTTTTAACTTAAGCCTATTCCTTATAGAACCCTATCCACGAGTCCATTATTCAGTTGCATCGAATGTACCCTTCCTACCATGAATGAACTCATGTATTGGGGACTAAAATAGTAACGATGGACTCTCTTTGCAATCCTATTATACAACTATTGGGAACTTCCTGCAAGTTATAAGTTGACTTGACTAGGGAGACCTAATCTTCAAATAGGCCGAGTTTGAGATATAGATGCTTGTGATTTATTTTTATTCTAAATATCTTTTTGACATTACTATTTATTTGGTGAGATATCTGATGAGTCAGTATTAATACTTCATCAAAGATGATAGTCTGTGGGACTTTATGTTGATATTTTATTATCTGATTCTAGATTATTACTGTTATTAAATATTGAGTGGTGCTTTATTACTTTTATCCTATGTGACTTATATCTATCTTAGAAGCTAATGTCTATGATATTTTCTGTATCTTGGTGTCATAGGAATACCATGGTCGGGTTGTCAAGGTAGTGGTACTCGTCACT
Organism: Withania somnifera; assembly: GCA_039654485.1. Taxonomy (NCBI): domain Eukaryota; kingdom Viridiplantae; phylum Streptophyta; class Magnoliopsida; order Solanales; family Solanaceae; genus Withania; species Withania somnifera. The sequence goes on along the minus strand of JBDJHY010801876.1, from coordinate 24,708 downwards.
ACTTTACTTTAGGGCCATCCAATGATACTTTCTAAGTACCCTTTATTTATTTTTTACTCACTCCCTAGCATTTCTACACCTTTGTAGGTTCTGATACCGTGGTCGATTTGTCAAGGTAGTTGTTCTCGTCACTACTTTATTTTTGGGCCATCCAAGGATACTTTCTAAGTACCTGTTATTTATTTTTTACTCGCTCCCTTGCGTTTTTACACCTTTGTAGGTTTTGATCCAGGAGCAACTTTATTTGTCTTATCCCAGATCACTATCCGATACATATTATTAGGAGTTCCAAATGTAGCTGCTTGTAGTTCAGCATGCACCATGGAATTTCATTATCGTATGTCTTTACTTCTATTTTATGGAGATTTAGAGACATTGTAACCTTTTTATGTATCATAATTGTATTTATCTATTAAGAGGCTTTTACACTATGACTCCCGGTTTAGCGAGGTTTAGGAAAAGTGACATCACGACCGAAGAACTTGGTTCGTAAGGCTCACATTGTACAAGAAAAGGTTTATTAGATATTTGTGGATTAGTGTGTAGATGTCTATTACCTATCTTATAGAGGCTACAAAACTTTTAGAAATTGACATATTCATTCATTCACTCAATCTTATGTTATCTTATTTAACTACTATGACATAGTCTATCCTTTGAATAGTTGGCTAGGGCTAGGTGTTTAGTAAGAGATTAGCCCATCCCAGCGAGGAGGCATTAGTCCAAGGCCGAGGACATGCCAAAGGAATGAGAAAAGGAAAATCCCGAGCTTACATTCTTGTGAGGGGATAGCTTAGGAAAATATCCCTTGAGCTTGAGATTTATATTTTCGGGGGATAGATAGCCCCTGAGACTATTGTATGTTGTTTCTTCTGGATACTCTACTATGCTTTTGAGCTTGGGTGTGACTGACACACACCCAGGGACCACAAATCATATTGGGGGCTCAGACACCAAAGAAACCTCAAATTCGGATAGGTTATCCACCATTAGTACTTAGATATTATATGTTACAGATATAAGGTATTGGATCCTCAGTTGTGCATAGGACAACTATGTTAGATGATGAGCAACATTGCTACGAGAATTTTAGAAAGATAGAACCCCATTGTTTCATGGTGGTAAAGCAGATGAGGCTTTTGAGTTCCTATCTGCTTTTAGGGGGATGTTGGAGAGTTTTAGGTTAGAAGACTCACTTAAGGCACTTAATACTTCTCTTCAATAGAATGGACCATCACGTCATTGGAGGTGCTCTTACACAGATGAAAGACTATATGGGTCACCTCATATTACTTGGGATGAATTTGCACAGGTGATAAACTGGTGGAATACCAGCTTATTGTGCCTTTAATAAAAAAATATTATCTGTTAAAAGCATGTTGGAAATTAATTTTAGTTCTAATGAGTTGCCTAAACATGGAATTTATAGGAATAATGAGACCAAAAGGAATTGGAGCAAATGAGAGAACAAACATGCCAAAGAATGAGAAAACGTATGAAAATCAAGGGCACCACACTATTAAGGGAAAAATGACAATCACTGAAGGCATTATATGAACTGCACAATCTATTGTGCGACTGCACAAATCAAAATAAAGTCACACAATGGAACTGCACAACTCACTGCCATAATACCAACCAATTGAAGTATTGTGTGAATCACACAATACATTGTGCAACCATACAAATCATACTGAAACTACACAATGGAGCCGCACAACTCACTATCCTGTTGTACGACTCAATTGTGCGAATTGCACATCTAATTATGCGATCGCACGTTGAGCATCACACTACTGGAAAGGGAGTAAAATTTTTTTTTTTAATTTCTATATTTTCTAAGGACATATGAATGGTTTTTCTAATGATATTTTTGGGAAGCGAAACATCCCTTCTAAAAACAAGACAAAAACGCTAGTTTGTGGGAGCTTTGAACAATTTGACATTAACCCCCACATTTATTGGTTGTTATTTGAGTTGTTGAGCTTAGAATTAAGCATTAATGGAATATTATGAGATTGAAAATAAGGGTATATTTTCTTATCTTATGTCTATTATAAATAGCTAATCCTCTATTTATTAGGGGTGTGAATTAATGGGTTCATAAATGTGCTTATATTCTTTAATTCTAGTTTCTAGACTCAACTTTTGAACATGAGTCTTGTATTTTCTTCATGTTAGTTACTAGTTTGGGGGTTGAAAACCCCAACATTTAGTTTCTACCATTGGTTGAGAAAGAATGAAGGAAACTAAAGGAAGATAATAGAAGTAAGGACTTGAAAACATCTTTCATTTAATGGTTAATGTTAGAGATAGGTTAACTACTTGAGATTTAGAGATTGTTCCTCCAAAGGAATGCATTGAGTTTTGAGAAAACTTGAGGCATAGAGGATTTGTAGATTAAGAGATTGCAATTCTACTGTAGAAGAGATTTATAACCCAAGTCATCATACCCCTAGGAGCTCCTTATAGTTCACATTTCAAAAATCAAATCAACATTTAATTGGCTCTATATCTTACACATTGGTATAATTGAAACACTAAAGATAATAAATTCTTTTTCCCCCTCTTTTTGTAGTTACATGTTACATAGATATAAAATGGGCAAAAAAGATTGACTCTTAACACTTGTGGGTTAAATCTTTCTCTCTATTCCCTGTGGATTTGACCCTAACTCTGAGTTGGGTAATGTTACTTATAATGACCGTGACATTTCTAAAATAGAAAGTGCATTTGGATGTTACCAGCTAGCTCTCTATGATATTTTAGTCCCTAGGAGTATGAGGAAGGGAAACATATAAGGTTTGAGAGGTAAGAATAGGGTGTACAACAATTGCTGAGTATGAGGTTCACTTTTGTGACTCAACGAGGTACGCTAGATCCTTTTTCAGTAACCTAGGTGAGAGAGACCATATATATGTGCGAGGATTGTCATATTATATTTGAATGGTTATGTTCAGATTATCCAATCAGAGAGAATCCTTTTTATAGATAGTTGGTACAACTAAGGAGGCTGAGCTAATAAAGAGATAGGTGTTTAGGGACAAGAAAGATAAGAGGTCTTGCACTTCCAAACAGTTATCAAGTACATCATTAAGTGGAAATGGTTCATTTAGATAGGGTAGTTTATTTTGCTATCAGATACCAGTTTAAGGATCCTTATATACATCTAAGAGAGACCAGGTTTTTTCTAGTGTATTTTAGTCTACCTAGGGTTTCTAGTAGAGACAATCAGGCAATGGTGGCCATTTAGGTTCTTCTAGATTGTCTTAGTAGACCTTTGATCCTAGGTCCTATTATACTTTTGGATATCTAGGGTATTTGAAGAGATTTTTCCTACTGAGGAGTCGTAGAGGCACCCGACCCATTGCATAGTACCTAGCTATAGTACCAACACCTCTAGTTAGAGGTTAAGTTAGAGCATAGATGGTTAGAGGCGGTCGAACTTCTATTGGGGATGAAAGTAGGGCTATAGTGCAATGGAAATATGATCAAGGTAGTGCTTTATTTGGTAGGAATAGAGGACATTGTTATGCTTTCCCCGGTAGACCTGAGGCAAAAGCCTTAGTACAGTCATCATATGTATCATTTTGTTGTTCCATCAGCACACACTAGTATTATTTGATCCTAGATCTACATATTCCTATGTGTATACATATTCTGATCCTGGATTTAACATGATAAGTGATCCCTTACTAGTTCTATTGTATGTTTTTATATACATACAATATTCTTTAATGGTGGATCGAGTGTAAGGATCCTGTATTATTTCTTTTGTGGGTTATGACACTTAGGTGGACTTGATTATTCTAGACATGATAGATTCTTATGTTATTCTGGGTATTGATTTGCTTTATCATCAGCATACAGTCTTGGATTTTTATGCCAAGACAGAAATTTTAGATATGTCTAGTATTCCAGGATAGAATAGAAGGGTTCATGCAATTCCTATCCTAGTTGAATGAACTCCTTCCTTAATGCTCTGAGGTTTATTGATAGAAGTTGTCTTTTTTATTTATCTTTCTTCTAAGCTACCAGTATAGATACTCCTCTATTAGAGTCTATTTTAGTTATTTGTGATTTTACAGATGTCTTCTCTACAAATCTTCCAGGTGGTCCCCCTATCGATACATTAACTTTGGTATTAATTTGGATCCCAATACTAAGCCCATTTCTATTCCTCTGTGCCATATGGATCCATTATAGTTACAGGAATTGAAAGAGTAGTTACATGATTTTCTTGATAAGGGCTTCATTAGACCAAATGTATCACCATGGGGTGCTCCAATTCTATTTGTGAAGAAGAATAACGGGTCGATGAGGATGTGCATTGCCTATAGATAGATGAACAAGGTTACTATAAAGAAGAGGTATCCCTTTCCTTGAATTGATGATTTATTGAGATTTGATTAGCCTCATATGAGGATTAAGGCTTTAGATGTCCCCAAGATAGCCTTCAAGAACCGCTATGGTCACTATTAGTTTTCCGGTGATGTCATTTAGGCTAACTAATGGCTCTGCGACATTCATAGAGTTGATGAATGGGGTATTTTTTCCTTATATGGATTCATTTATTATTATTTTATTGATGACATCTTAGTTTATTCAAGGAGTTAGGCGAACCATGTGCAACATATGAGGATTGTACTCCAGCAATTGAGAGAGGAATGGTTGTTCAAATTTTTGAAGTGTGAGTTTTGTCTTAGCTCATTGAATTTATTTGTCCATGTCGTATCTAAGGAAGGTATTTATGGTAGATACGACCACAATTAGGGCAGTACGTGGTTGGTCTAGGTCTACTTCCCTTATAGATATTTGCAGCTTTGTTACGTTGGTAGGTTATTATTGCATATTTGTCCAGGGATTTTCTTCTATTGAAGCCTGGTTGACTCATTTGACCCAAAATAATGTTGTGTTTCGGTAAGTGGACGAGTGGGAGGAGAGTTCCAAAGTCTTTAGGACTTATTGACTTCCTCTCCAGTTTTGACTTTGCTTATTAAGGGTGAGACTTTCACCACATTTTGTGATGCTTCCAAAGTCAATTTGGGTAGAGTAATGATGTAGAAGGGTAAGATTATCTCTTATGCTTCTACATAGTTTAAGAACCATGAGAAGAATTACCCTATGCACAATCTAGAGTTGGAAGTCGTGGTATTTTTGTTGAAGTTATGGAGCCACTACTTGTATCCAGTTCATTATGAGGTGTTCAAGGATCATATGAGCCTTCAGTACATCATTAGTTAAAGGAATCTAAACATGAGGAAGCAACGATCAATTGAGTTGATAAAGTATTATAATATAACTATTCTATACCACTCGAGGTAAGGCTAATGTAGTAGTTGATGCTTTGAGTAGGAAATCAAATAGTATGGGTAGTCCAGCTTCATTTTGAGAAGAGGTTCTTCGAGCTATAGAGGTTCAGAATTTGGCTAACAGCATGGTTCTCTTATAGATTTTAGATAGTGTGGTAACCTTGCTTTTATTGAGTCCCGGTCTTCCCTTATAGATCAAATTAAAGAAAAAATAGTTTGAAGATGAAAAGTTGCACCTTATTAGAGATAAAGCATTGAGGGGAGAGGAAAAATGGGAATTTGTTGATTCGAAGGGTGTTTTAAGTATTGGTAGTAGAGTTTGCAATTCTAAGGTGGGTTACTTAACTATCTTGATCATGAGAGAGGCTCATAGTTTGAGGTATTCCATCTATCTAAGTGAAATTATGTATCCCGATTTGAGCCAGCACCTTTGGTGATGTGGCATGAAGAAGGATATAGATTAGTTTGTCGCTAGATGCTTAAACTATAAAAGAGTTAAGTTTAAGCAATAGAGGCCTAGTAGAGTATCTTAGAGATGCCCTTTTTTCATGGAAGTGTAATGGATCACCATGGATTTTTATAGTAGGTTTACCTAAGGCTGTGGGTTGTTTTGACTCTATTTGGTTGATTGTGGATCGTTTGACTAAATATACCTATTTCACTATGGTCAAGGTTTATTGTACGATTGAGAAGTTAGTGGATATTTACCTTTGATAGATTTTTTAGTTTCATGGTGTTCTAGTATCTATCATCTCTGACCATGGTTCATTGTTCACTTTGCACTTTTGGTGATCTTTAGAACATGATTTGAGTACTCAGTTAGTTTTCATCCTCAGAATAATGGCAAGTCCGAGAGGATGATTTAAGTTTTAGAGTATATTCTATGAGCCTATGTTATTAATTTTGGAGGCCAGTGGGATAAACACTTACCATTGGTAGAGTTTTCTTATGACATCTTATCACTCTATTATTTAGATAACTCCTTTTGAGACATTATATGGTAGGAAATATAGATATATAATTGGTTGTTTGATGCATTTGAGGATATAAACCTTGATCAAATCTACTTTATTATGCTATAGAGAAGGTTCAAGTCATCCGATGTGAGTTATTAACAGCCTAGAGCAGAAAGAAGAGTTATTGAGATAGACGAGTTTGAGCCTTAGAGTATATGAAAGACGGCCATGTTTTGTTTAAGGTATCACTCATAAAGGTTGTAATGAGGTTTAGGAAGAAGGGAAAGATTATCCCTTGGTTCATTTAACCATTTGAGATTCTAAGACACATTGGGGAGGTGGCTTAAAAGTTAGCCTTGCCACCTATTTTGTCAGTGCTACATCCTACCTTTCATGTTTCCATGCTTTGGAGATACATTCTTGACATTCTCATGTGATTCACAATGAATTTCAAAATTTGGATCAAGACTTGACCTATGTGGAGGAGCTTGCGGCTATTTTAGACTGGCAATTTAAGAAATTGAGGACTAAGAACATTTCTTTGGTAAAGGATCAACAGAAGAATCACCCAATTTTAGAGGCTATGTGAGAGGTTGAGTCTAATATGCATGTCAAATATACACAGCTTTGTAAGAATTTAGGTACTTTCTATTCCTTTATGCTTGAGGACGAACATAGTTTTTAGTGGTTGATGATGTAATGACTCTGAAGACCATTTCTGGCATTTTCATAGAATTATCAATTTTTCCCTTCCCAAAACTTTCCTCGAGTCATCTTTTTTTAATTTACGAGGTTCGTTTTGAGCTTGGAGATAAAATTTGCAAGTTTTGAGATAGTTTTGGAAGCTTTTAAGTTGAAATTGTTGAGTTTAGCTAACATTTGTAGTTTTGAGTCTCAGAATGGAATTCCATCAGTTCCATCAGCTCTAGAATGTGTAATGGTATAGGAAGACCTTTTTATTAAGTGTTTGGCTTTTTGTGATGATTTTATTTTATTTGATGAGATAAATTTGGGTTTTACAACCAAAGTTAACTTTGGTCAATATTTGATGATCCGATTATTGTATTAAAATTTTGGTCAATTCTTTTAGAATTTTGTAGGTCATTTTTGGACTAGGAAAAGGTTCGCAATATTTTTGGAGGTTTTGAGGGCAGTTTTGTCTTTTTGGTTAAAGTTTTCTTTTTTAGTAACCTTTGTGGATATTGGGTCAAGGATCCCTCAGATTGGCAATTTTGAAGGTTCCATTGATTCTAGAACATCTAATTTCGTACAGTAGCATATATGGTTTGTGTGTGCAAGATTCCAAATGAATCCCATGGTCCATTAAAAATTTTAGGAATGGTTGTCATTTTCAGCAATCTAGTGCTAGGGAAATGACCCTCGTGATCGCGAAGGTATTTCATGCTATCATGTGGTTCATATCTTCCATGCATCATGATCATGAAGGTTTCTCACTCAATCTTATAGATCTTTCAGCTAACTCATCACTATTACGAGACCATGTTACGTGATCGTGTAATAGTGCTAGGCTTCTCATCGTTATGGCAAGCCTCATGTGACGTGATCACGTATTCTTATGTGATAAAATGTTCAGGGTTTAAAGCTCTCTGAACGAGCCATTTCTTCATTTAACCATTTTCAACCTAGAGAGATTATCTGAGGTATTTCTAAAGATAATTTTTTTAGGTAAATCTTTTGGGTAGATTTCTTAATTATTGAATCTTCGTTATCCTTTAATAGTTCATATTTTAATATCAAATTTGGTGATGTCAAGGTATAAAATTTTGGAATTTTGAGAAAAACCTTGATATTGTATCTTTTAATTTTGAGGGTTAATTTCTACTCTATTTTTTATAATATTTAATATTTGTGATACTTGAAACATGGAGAACATGATTTTCAACAAAAAATTCTGAATTTCCCTAGATCCACGATTTTCACTCTATGGAAATGATTTTAGACCCGATTTCAAAAATATCAATATGGGTTTCAAAGTTTATATATTCTTATGCTTAACTCGTATTTAAATAGATTTCATGCAAGGGAAAGACACTGACTTGAGTTGATTTCTTTATTTAATAAAAGTAGAGGCTTGACTTTCTTACAAAGCATTTTAGGTATTCGTTATGTGTTAAGTACTTGCAATTGGGAGTAATGAGGTTTATATGAGGGAGTACGTGTTGGTGAAGTGACGAGTATTAACCGGTGTCACGATCCCTAAATTTCATCATGATGGCACCTACCCTATTTCCACCCAGAAAAGTAGGCCTAATAACATCTAAAAAGGGAAAATATGGAAATAATGAATCAACAAGAAGAAAAGAAGGTATAATATAAAATGCAACTAATAAACCTCCCTAAACTTGGAGTCATAATGTAAAAGTCTCTTAATACATAATACTGGTCTAATACATAAAAAGGTTTCAATGTCCCCAAATTTTCACAAAACAGAAGCAAATACATAGATAGTGAAATTCCATAGTGCATGTCGATCTACAAGAAACTGCCTCTGGAACTCCTAATAATTTATATCGGAATGTGATATGAGATAAGACAAATCAAGCTGCTCTGGGCTCAGAACCTAGAAAAAGGTAGAAACGCAACAGAGTACAAAAAATAAATAATGGGTACTTAGAAAGTATCTTTGACTGGCCCTAAAATAAAGTGTTAATGAGCACCACATTCTTGACAAACCCGACTATAGTACTCCTATGACACCAAGATATAGAAAATATCATAGCCATAAGTTTATACAGGGTGTATGGAACAATGTTAATAATTGATATTCAACAAAAATGACACTGTTATTTAAAAGATAGGTAACCAAATATCGGTACAAAGTCCTATAGACTATCATCATAATAAATGTCAAGCCTGCCTCAACAAAAATGTCACCAAATAAGTAATAACATAAATAAAATACCTAGAATCAAACTAAACCACAAGTGTCAAGATCTTAACCTCACAAAGGTTTTCTATCATCACTCATCTCAGTCCCCAATATGAAGTCCACCCATGGTAGGAAGTGTACATCCAAAGCAATCCAATGTTGGACTTGTGGAAAGGATTGAGGCTAAAGTACAGTCCTAACACACAAGTCCCTCCATAATAGGAAGGGTACATAGAATGTTGCTTGGAAATGAACTTGGAGGATAGATTCTAAAATAACCAGATCGTCATGAATATTGTAATCTATAGCCAATAATTAACCAACTCATAAATAGTACATAATCGTTTTATAACCAATGTGTAAACATAAAATATGCCTAATCCATACCATCTTTTAGGGCTTCATTTAGTCTCCATCATACAAGTCCACCTACGATATGAAGGGTAGATCTAATGTTATCGAGAAAGGAACTTGTGGAAAGGATTCCAAATGGATAAGACAATGTACAAGAATTGTCAAATAAACCAATACATAATCATGAAATAACCATGATCAGTCTATATGAGTGCATTTTCTTCTTCTAAAGTTAAGCCACAACTCGTAGGTAAATCTCATTTGTTATCCAATAACTCAAGAAGGAGTCCTTTACACTCATATCCATCTTCAACACAAAAGCCTACCCGTGATAGGAAGAGTACATCCAACTATCGAGGAGTAGACTTGTAAGACGAATTCTAAGAGAATAACACAAAATACTTCATAACAAAATCACATAATCGTATTAACTATATCTTCTTAATTTCAACCAATCATGGCTTCTTACTTTTCATTTATCATAACCAAAAAAGATTTCATCACCAATCAAATACCCATGCTAGAACATGGCACCGAATCCAATCATACCATGCAAGAAGGTGGCATGTGATCCAATCATACTATCCTAGAGAGTGGCATCTGATCCAATCATACTATTCAAGAATGTGGCATACAATCTAATCGTACTATTCTGAAACAGGTCACATGATCCAATCACACTCTGCCAAAATGTGGCATCCGATCCAATCATACCCTACAATAATTAAAATATCATAATGAAAGAGAAATATGGGATAATGAATGTAAATAAGTAAAAAACTCCTACATGGGTAATCTACCAATCATACTATTAAATCATGGAGATAAGGCCCACATACGAGCATAAACATCAATCGATGTTAATCAAGATCATAAAACCCACCCAAGTATCACAATTATTATGCTATAACTCAACTCAATAGTGAATAAGTAAATCAATTCATTAATATTATTTTATTCCATTTTTAGCCCCACATGCTTGACTCTAGTTCCCGGGTGAATACTCGTCACTCTACCAACATGGAAAATCCAAATAATCTTCATTACTCCAAATTACAAGAAATTAACACATAACAAATAACCTAAGATGCTATTCAAATATGATATAAGAATAAAATAATACAAACTTTGATACCCATATTGATATTTTCAAAATTGGATCCGAAATTCCCCCCAAAAAGTAGAAACCTAGGGTTAAGGGAATTTTTGAGATATTTATTAAAATTCAGGTTTCCCATGGTGCAACGATTATGATTATGTAATTTTATAAAAAATAGAATAATAATCATTAAGATTATGTAATTTTATAAAAAATAAAATAATAATCAACCTTGAAAACTCAAAAATACAATACCAAGGTTCTTCTCAAATATCTCCAAATTTTATACCTTGAAATCATATAATTTGATGTTAAAATCAATGAATGGGTAATCAAAGATTCAATGATTACAAAATTTATCCAAAATATTTACCTTTAAAACTATCTTTTCAAATACGCCAAATTATCTCTCTAAGTTAAAAATGGTGAAATTGGGAAATTACAGACGTTTAGGGATATTTAAGTCCCAAGCCAGTGGATTAAGGCCTTCTACACGATTGCTACAACTTGTCACACGTTCTCGATGACCAAAGGGGGAATACTAACGCGATTTTGTCACCTGGACGCGTGATCATGATGCTATGCTAAACTGACTTATGTGATCACGATGACTTTGCATGCAATTGTGATGCATAGGATTTTAGACCTTAGAAATCATGATGCTCACATGCAATCTCGATGAAGGAAATATCCCTGCAGTAAAATATGAAGATGACAGCAAATGCAACAAAAACTTACTTTCCGATTGGACACTTGAGATTCATTTGGAATCCCATGCATAAAAATCATTATGCTACCTACTAAATTCAATGTTCCGGACTTAATAGAACCATTAAAATGTAAAATTAAGGACTCATCTACCCGATACACGCCAAGGTTATTAAGAATAAAAACTTTATCAAAAAATATGAAATTATCCTTGAACTTTAGAAAAATATTTCAAACGTTAACCAAGACCGAAAATAACCTCCAAATCCAATGGAATTGATAAAATTTGAATACGAGAGCCCAATCATCAAATGTCAACCAAAGTAAAAATTTGGGATTAAAACTTTACTTTTTATCATCAAATAATTTAAATTACCATGAAAAGCTTAATACTAAAAACAAAGGTCCTCCTAGAAAAATTTCTACATTCCAGAGCTGATGGAACTGACAGATATACCATTCTTAGACTCAGAACTCTGAAGGTTGACTGAAATCTTATTTTAACTTAAAGTCTTCCAAAAACTAAAAATTTCCCAAAATTTGCAACTTTTAGCTTTGATTTCCAAACCATCCCCATAATTCAACAAGTATCACAAATATCAAGAAGAGTAAAATGGTAATTTTATGAAAAATTCCAAGAAAAAACCTTCTGGGCCATTACATCATCTACCATTAAAAACCATGTTCATCCTTGATCATAATGGCATAGAAAGTACTTGATGCCTAAAGAGTTATGGATATTTGGCATGCATATTGGACTGAATCTCCTACATAGCCTCTAAAAATAGGTGATGCTTCCGTTGAACCTTTACTGAAGCAATTTTCTTGGTTCTCAACTTCCTAACCTACCTGCCTAAAATAGCCACAAGCTCATCTTTACAGGTAAATTCTGGATCCAAGGTCACAGACTTATAGTGAATCATATGAGAATTGTCAAGAATGTGTCTCCGAAGAGAAACATGAAGATAAATTAGGTGGCAAGGATAACTCTTAAGCCACCTCCCCAACATGTATCAAAATCTCAAATTGGAAACTAAACCTAGGGCTGAGCTTTCCCTTCTTCCCATACTTCATTACACCTTTCATGCATGATACCTTCAACAAAATATGATCACTCTTCATAAACTCAAAGGCTCGAACCAACCTATCATCATAACTCTTTCATCTGCTCTTGCTATCAAAAATTGGCTCTGAATAACTCAAACCTGCACCATAGAATCACAAAATAGATCTACATCAAGGTCTCTCACCTTAAATACATCGAACCAACCAATTAGAGATTTGCATCTCATATCATATAATGTCTCAAAAGGAACCATTCGAATAATAGAGCGATAGTTTTTGTTATAAAAGACTCGGTCGATGGTAAATGCTTATACCGACAACCTTAAAAATCATTCACGGAGGCTTATAGAATATCCTCCAAAGCATGAATCATCCTCTCAGACTGGCCATTAGTACAAGGATGAAA
>JBDJHY010801767.1:0-15273 GCA_039654485.1 Withania somnifera | reverse complement strand
CTGTAATAATAGCCTTCGAGGCCACAACCTCAGGTCTAGCAGGAACAACATATAACTGATGGTCATCACCAGGATGACCACTACCATGACCACTACCCCTACTATGCTGGCCACATCTATGATAACCACACTGTGCCCCACCTCTAGCTGGTGAAAGCACAAATCTCTAAGGTTGGCCAAACTAAGGAGCAGGTTGAATAGTTTTCCTCTGAGGACAAGCTCTGGCATAATTCCCCATAAGGCCACACTCAAAACACGGCCCAGATGGCCCATTCTGTCAGGATCCTCTACCATAACCCATCTGAGTACCATGTTGTGACAATCCATATCCTCGTGAATATTGTGCAGGAGAAGGAGATGAAACCTTTAATAATGCATGCATGGGGCTGTTAGACTGGCCCTATGCATAGTGAAACTGACCTCGGCCTACCAGAATGGGACACACTATAACCTCTCTAATATCTATGCCTCTTCTTGCTGCACTAACGAGACCTATGATAAAGGGATTCCATAGAGTTAGTGTGATCAAACACCACCTGAAATGGATGACCTTCAGATACTAGCAGTTGTACAACCTCGCGGAGTCTGTCTCTCAAGACATATGCAAACCTGCAGACTCTCTCAAGGCATGAAATCCACACCATACACTGACAATTGATGGAACCGAGCCTCATACTCTGCTACAGATATCACCCCTGCTCAAGTTTCCTGAACTCCTCTCTCAGGTGCTCTCACTCGGCCCTTGACACAAATATCTTCATAAAGACCTCATAAAACTCAACCCAAATCTACTGGGGAAAATCTGCAGGTATGCAAAGCACAAAAGCTCTCCACCAATATTTAGTTGCACCATGCATCTGATATATGGTAAAATATACTCCATGGGTCTTCAACATATCCATATTCATCAACCCCTCTTCACACTTGAGAATAAACTCATGGGCATCCTCCCCTGGAACACCAGTGAATCTAGGGGGATCTAATCTCTTGAATCTGGTCAGAAGTTCTGCTCTGAATCTGTCATGGATGTTTGTTGCTCAACTACAACAGCAACAACCAGTACTGGAAGGACCTGAAAAGGTGTAGAGATCTTTGCTGGAACAACATGTAGAATTGGTTGCACTGTAGGGACTGCAACTATAGGCTATGATGCTGGAACTTCCATTAGTGTCCTGTCGGTAGGGAGACTACCATAGGCACTAAGTAACTACCATAAGAAATTGTGAATATCCGGGGAATGTGCTGCCACAAGTTCTGGAATAGGTACTTCCATGGGTACTGCAGTTGGAGTTGCAACAGGTGATGCAGGTACTGATGGAACCTTAGAAGTAGTAGCGGGAGTAGTACTTTCGGAGATGCTCTGGCTGTCTTTCTTGCTGCTGATGAAACTGTACGAGGCATCTGTGAAAGAGTGATGACAAGGGGTGAGAATTATCAAGAAACCATCAAGGATGTAAGCACGATACAGGATTCAAAAGAGACGTCTCCGTGCTAATCCGTAGAACTCTACTAGACATTGGTTCTATACACTAAAACCGACGAACCTAGGGCTCTGATATAATTTTTCATTACCCGATTTATCGGATCATGATTGAACCTACTATACCACCAATAGGAGCACCAAACCTATAGTCTAAAGCCAAAATAGAGGACTACTAACTCAAAAGCGTAAAAAACAAGTTTAATAAATAATAGATTAATAAAGCGGAAGTATAAAGAATCAAAAATGCCCCAAAACACGGTATTAGAGTAATACAAAACCTCTAAGTATAGAATAAGGAATCCAATGTATAATACAAATGTATCTCTAAAAATACATGGAGATCAAATATCAATGTTGAAGAGAAGAAGGAAAAGTTGAAAGCCAAGCTCACCCTAAATCTCTAAAATCAAAAAAATCTGCACAAATAGCAATCTGTAAATCAAGGTCAGGCACCTGTACTCGAATCTTCACATAGGTAAGTGTAGTATAAGTACAAGTTGCCAAAGTAACCCATACCTAGTAGGCTTCGAGGGCCCACTAGGCACATAACAATACTAAAAGCAGTAAATAACATAATATAATAAATAAGGTCAAAGAATCAAATAGTACATCATGGAAGCTAGCTACTCAAGTAAGTAACAAGTAGAATATGTATCGGTAAGAAGTAGAATATGTATCGCTAGCTAATCACATAATAGGAATTTAGGCAATGAAGGAAAATGTACCTGGAATCCATGCAATAGTATATGTGAATAATAACAATAATAATCAATAGTTAAAAGTTAAAAGAAGATAGGAGGAGAACATGGACCGTATACTGGTAACCTCAAGTAAAATAGGAAAGGCTGATAAGACAATACAATGCACAATAATCCATATAAGCAATAAGTCTCGACCGTAAATAGGTAGTAAAGCAAAAAATATAATAAATAAATTAAACACAGAATTTATGCTCACCATAGGCCTTACATCTCAGTCAGGGTACACTGAAGTAGACAAGTATAGAAAAGTAAATAAATTCACATGAAGTAACCAATCCTGTGTACGTTTCTCATCCGGTACCCATATGTCCAGCAAGCAGAATCCATGAAAGGCTACATTAAATATTCCCGGTATATCTCTCCTTCGTCCTATACCTTCCCCTTCTCCATGTCGCCGCAGCCTAGAGGCAAAGTCCATGGAGGTACACTCACAACGTACAAACACTAACGTCATCATAACCTCATATCTCAAATCATAAAGCCTCAAGGGTCTCATAGTCTGGAATTCTATGCCTCATATCAATAATATCATCAAGCCATACTCGGCAACTCATGGCGTTCCACACCTGTATATTATAGTATCACCAAAGTTCTCAAGGGAACTATATCGATAATCCTCTGAACCAATGCACATGATAGTTTTGAAATGTTGTACTCACTGACGTACGAAGACGGACTCAAGTGCTAGCGGTTGTACTCACAGCTAAACAAAGTCGATCTCAAGTCCTAAAATGTATTTGTCAAAAGATAATTCCCAGTGATGGGGTGTAAATCCTGGGCAAAAACAAGTAAGAATTGTATTATCGGGTGCTCGATAAATCGCCAGAGTCTAAAACAGTTAAAAAGTCATTTACTTATATTATTTTTAGAATATTACAATTTATTGGCATATATCTTTATCTGTTATTATTACTAGAACTAGTCACTAGCCTTCATGGATAAATAATCAAGTGGTGATACTAGCCCATCCCCAATGCACTCTCATCAGAGCCATAACCCCAACCTCTCGTGTAATGCATGCACAACATATTAGCAAGTATTTATACATGAAATAACAACTATCTATGCCCAAATAGGTATCACGGGGCAATTCTAAGTCACAAGCACCATATAATTATTGACTCCTAAATATGTATCAAATGCAGAAATCGATGAAAAAATAATATCGGGTCAGTATAACCACCTAACTACCCAACCCACGGATGATATTTAATATAATTATTAAAGCTATAAACCCAGAGATAGCCCTATGGAGCCTACCTGTCGTCCGATGATAAAGCGCTAAGCTTGTAAATATTACTTCGGCTTATATTAAAAGATCTCTAATTGCTCGTAAACTGGTGTAAGAGTATTTCATATGTCAATACGAGTCTAACAGTATAAATTATGCTAAGTTCCAGACCCGGCCTAAAATTGGGCCTACAGGGCCCGCTTGTTGGAACTAAAAAAACTTTGACACGGGGTTCCCAACGTTACTAGAACCTGTGCTCCAAAATTGAGCACAATTCGAGTACAGAAAGGGCTCCAAAACAGTCCGAACATATTTGACTATAACGGGGTCAATGATGCAATCTTAATGGGATTAAACATTGGAATTTGGTGAATTAATTATTCTATGCAGCAAAGTATACCTAAGGAATGAAAAATTATGCAATAATATTCTAATTATTACATGGGTTCATCAACTTCACCAACTGGGTCGTTAATGAAGGAAACTCCGAATTTCAATAATTAAAACGAAAAAGAAACTTTCCCAAATCACGTAGAAATCAAATGGCAACACTTGGGAGATTTTTCTAAGCCTTGGATTGATGTTTGAAATGGGGTTTTCGCATAGGAACTAGGTAAAACTTAATAGTCTTAAAAAAATAAGAACTGTGGGTTGTGTAGGGATTTTATTAAACTGACTTGAAATTACTTCATCGCGATCACGTGACTAGGGGTCACGATCGCGTGACTAGGGGTCACGGTCGAGTAGAATAACTGCTTTGGTCATCGCGATTGAGTATTGAAATCACGCATTCGCGTAAAAGGGAAAATTTACTACATCACGATCATGCATGGACTGATTGCGAAGAAGGATTTTGTCGCGATCGTGTAGAATAACTTCTTTGGTCATCGCAATCGCGGAAGGAAAGAATGTGACTGCATTGAGAGGTGAGACTATGACACATCGCGATCGCGTACTGAAATCACGCATTCGCATAAAAGGGAAAATTTACTACATCACGATTATGCATGGACTGACTGCGAAGAAGGATTTTACCTACACCTGTTGTAGGTTTTGATAGTAGAAATTAAAAAAAAGAAACACTCTGAATCACCACTTAAAATGAGTCCATTTTATGCAATCAACTATGCATGCACACCCCAAATGACATTCCAGACTCAACAGCGCAGTTGAAATTGGAATCCAAGATCTTTTCGAGGAAATATTGACCAAGTCAACCCTTAGGCTAAAAATTATGAAATTTCCACCAACACCTCAAAAATGAAATGACAAGTCCACGAGACGAACCAACACCTCCACCAACCTAAATCACCGTATTGGAGCTGATGGAAGTGTCAGAATTTTTATCCGACACTTTGAACAACAAAATACCACCCAAGCTCCAAACTAGGCCTTAAACTTAATTAAAATCCACAAATGAGCATAAATTACAAATGAAAACTCCGAAACACAAACTTAAGGTCATTCTTGACTTTGCTTGGCATTCCGGAGCTAACAAGACTATCGAAATTTAATTCAGAGATCTTCTTGAAGGAAAATTGACTTTGGTCAATGAGTACTTAGTTTTGTCTCTAAAATAAGCAATTTGAGATATTTCTAAACCAAGACATTAGGGAACCGAACTATCGGTCTCAGCAAGTTATAAATGACTTGGGGCAACTACTGAAATGCTCTAGAATGCGAAATATTGTGTATTTATCATAAATAATCGTGAGGGTCATTACATAGACATAACATAAGGATTTTATAAGATATTCACAAGTGACATGAAATAAGATGGTGGATTGAAAACCCTTACATAAATGAAATCTCTTGAAAAGACTTGGAATTTTGGACATGAGAACTAAAGGGAGTTCTTATTTAAGTCCTACATACTTGTTTTGCAAAGGATTTAAACTAAAAATCTAAATGAGGGCTTGGATTCTTTGACCTTTAAGAAGAAGTCCCTAGTTTATGCTTGAGAGAAGTTTTCTAGTATTTTTAGATTTGTGAGTGTAGAATGATAGAATTTTATACGTATGTATATATATTATCCCTGGGGAGTCTAAAACGATGTAGTATTGGAAATATTTGGCTTGGAAAATTATCCCCGTGCCCTTTAATATAAAATCTTTCTCCCTGAGACCAACCTGAGAGTCATGAAGTTTATCTCACAGATTAACCTACGCGGTGTACAGGTTATCTCCCAGAGTAACCTATATAATGTGCAGCTTATCTCGAAGGGCTTCTAGCGAGCCCTCACGCTAAGATCCACGATACATAGCTCATCTCGTGTGATAATTTAAATGCTTTGGGGGTTTCTTCTCTGCCAAAATTTGAATCATTCTTTTATACATGTATCCCAAATCCTTTTTATGTATTAGATGGGTCTACATACCCAAATCTAGAGCTCCAAATGGCAATAATAATTAGGAGATTGAGTAATTCTTTAGGTAATACACTACGAGCCTAACTGTATACATATAAGGGTGCAAGCCTTAGCCCAAAAGTCCAGGGAGTTACAAGAGTCTATAGAGTATGTCGGATGATAAAGAAACTACCTTGAATGCTTTGAATAAAATCTCATACTCTGATCTTGGAAATAAATCAAATTGCATCGGTCCTCACACATATACAAATTTTAGAAAAAGCAAGGATAAGTATCAAAAATACAATATGTACTCATTAAGTATCCTTGGATAGCTCTAAAACAAAGAAGTGATAAGCACCTAAAACACCGGCACACCTACCAGACCTCCCAAGACTACACCTATACTAGACGAAATAACCATCATCAATATAATAATAACAGATATAGGGCAGAGGTCATATCAACAGTAAATCGAATACTCAGTGAAATCCAATAGTAATAATCTTAAATCAATTAATGGAACATTAGAATATAGTCCCACATAATGTCACCATGAATAAAGTATCAACTATACCTTATCAACCATCTCAATAGATAGAGTACTATAATGAATAAGCAACTAAATCTGAATCAGTCTCAAATACCAAAAATCACACTGTTGACCTATCCATGTGCAGGCCTCCCTTTTCGAGTGAATTTATAACTCATGGAAAAATCCTACTAGTCATACTACAAACACATGGAGCGAGTCCATCAACACCCATATTAGTCCCAGATACACAAGTCCACCCATGATGCAAAGGGTACATCATAGGAACCAAAGAATGGACTCAAGTGACAGATTTTGAAATATATAGACTAAAATACACACATCATCACATAACTTGTCTATACTCATCATCAATACATCAGATTTTCTCAAATTTTTAATCATAATTAGTAGGATTTTCTTAATTAATTTCATGAAGGATATAAGCAAAATCCCTATCATATTTAGGACCATGTAACAAGTCCAATAATCATCAATTGGGGTATCTAAGGCCTATAATCTCATCCGACAACAAGTAAAGAATGCAATTTAATATAAATATCAAGGGAAGGTAGCTAGATAATCCACATCAAATATGATCACAAAGTATGAAGTCAACCATGCATATCAATAAGTAAAATTGTGATGCAAAGTCCAATAACATGATGCATGTCTATCCTACGATATACACCTACTTCTCACATGGTAGCCAAGACCCAAATGGACTCACAAGGTTCATGTATCCGTACGAACCATTTCCCTTTTAACCATAATCATATCATGGTGCCCGATATCATTTTTCTTTAGGTTTTAATCGAAAACACTACCCAGAACCATTTCCCTTTGGGTCATACATATTATATCTCGAAACTATTTTCATTTTGGTCTTACCTAAATTAATATCCTCTTTGTATTTCTTTTCCATATTATTTTATCATTTATTTAAATAACCATATTTCCATATCAATGCTCGAGATTCCAACAACAAATAAGTACATTTCAAGTATGTATAAGGAAAAGATGGAAAAACCACTCAATAAACAAACAATACACTCATGGGCATAACATCAAATAAAAAATATATCAAATCAACTAAGGCCATACATAGGAATAATATCAAGTAAAGAGAAAACTAAGTACAAACAACCCTATTTGGGTATCTCAAGGTCATATAAACATCTCAACTCAATAGATAAACCAAATCATCAATGAGTTTATAATCATTTTTATTCCTTTATTTCAACCTCACATATTTGACTCTAGTATCTGATAAATACCCGTCACTTCACGTACACAAGTACTCTCAAATATTCCTCATTACTCTCAATTACATAAAACTAGCACATAAGCACTTAAGATACTTCGTAGAAGAGTCAAGAACCTCCATTTGCATTAAAGAGAAGACATAGTGTCAAACATGAGCCTTTTCTTTATGCAATGCCTTCAAATCCATAAAATTTAGCCAAATATGGATTAATTATGAAAAAAATATGTATAGTGATAATCATATTGCTATTTTTTAAATCAGTTCCAAAAATTGCCCACAAAAAGTATGACTCGAGGCAAAAGGGTAAATATGAAAAATATTCAAAAACTATGTTACCTATATTCTAAGGATATCAAATATGAAATTTGATTGAAAACGAAGTAAAAATTTAACCTTCAAAATTCAAAATAACAAATCAATTTTTTTTTCAAAAATCCCCAAATTTTCACTTTGAGAATAATGATTTTGATGTTAAAATCATGAAATAACTAATGAGTAATGAATAATAAATTACTAAAAAACTTAATCAAGAGTTTACCTCAAAATGTATCTTTGAAAATACCCCAATGTGAGTTTGCAAGGTCCAAACTGAAAAATAGGAGAAAATAACATGATTTAGGATTTTATGTCACTGGTATCAGTATACATTTGCTATCGTGACCAATGCTTCACACGATTAATGAGCATTGCTGAATCAGGGTACCAAGGAGACCCACCTGATCCCTATGCACCTCATGCAATCTCAATGAATTGGGTTATAAACTTATGCAATTGTATATAAGAAGCACATAATTGCGAAGAATATTTCATGGTTACACCAGATGCAGCTAACAACAGTGGAGTCAAAACTCAACAAGTCTCCGAAGGACCCAAGGGGTTCATTAGGGATTTTGTGTACACAAACCATATATTCTAACCTACTTAATTTGATATTTTAGACTCAATTGAACCATAAGAATGCAAATTCGACACTTTCTTGACCTGATATCTGGTATGGTAAATAAAAATAAAAACTTTGCATAAAAAGACCAAAATGACCTCGGGACCTCCAAAAAACTATACAAAACATTTTCTAATCCAAAAATAACCTCCTAAATCTAATGGCATTGATGAAAGTTGAATTCAAGCATTTGATCATCAAATGTTGATCAAAGCCAAACAAGCATTTGATCATCAAATGTTGATTAAAGTCAAACTTTGGCCTTAAAACTTAATTTTATCTTGTCTAATGGGCTAAAATTACCATGAAGAACATAAAACTAAAAAAAGGTCTTCCTAGATCAAATTTTACATTCTAGAGCTAATGGAACTAATAAAATTCCATGCTAAGCCTCAAAACTTCAAATGTTAACTAAAATCAACTATTTTAACTTAGAGATTTCTAAAATTGAAAATTTCTCAAAACTCTCAACGTTCACCTCTAGTTTCAAAATCAATCATATGGATGAATCAAATATGACTCAAGGAAATTAGCAAGATGGGAAAATAGTAATTTTATGAGAAAACCTCAAATATGACCATGAGTGTCATTACAAGGTAAAGGTGGTGGTAGAAGATCAACTTAGTCTGGATGTAGTAGAGGACCTACTCAGTTGGGTGGTGCTGGAAGAAAGTGTTATGCTTTTCCTGGTAGACTAGAGTTAGACTTCTCAGATGCTTTTACCAGAGGTATAGTCTAATATTCCATTGACTTGATTCTGTGTTATTTTTTCTTGGATTTATATATTCCTCTATGTCTACATACTTTGTTTTTTTAATTTTTATTGGTGTATGATTCATTTCCTGTGCCTATTTTTTTTCTACTCTCGTGGGTAATTTTTTAGTGGTAGATTAGGTGTATCAATCATGTATTTTTACGTATCACACTTGGGTAGACTTGATTATCTTGGATATGATAGACCTTGGTGTTATTCTAGATATGGATTAGTTGTCTCCTAATCATGTAGTCTTATATTTTTATACTAAGATCGATATCTTAGATATGTCTGGTTTACCCAAAGGTGGAATGGTAGGGTTCTAGAGGTTTTTGACCTAGTTAGGTGATTTTCTTCCTTCTTACTAAGAGGTTGGTTGAAATGGGTATCTATCCTATTTGGTATTTGTTCATGATACCAGTATTCATATACCTTTATTAATGTTTATTCTAGTTGTACATGAGTTCCCAGATGTCTTCCCTACTGATATTTCGAGTGTTCCTCTCGATAGAGATATTGACTTTGGTATTGATTTGGAGCCGGGCACTCAACCCATCTCTATTCCTCCTCACTGGATGGCTCCAATAGAATTGAAGAATTAGAGAAACATTTATAGGACTTGTTGAATAAGGGTTTTTTGGCTCTGTAGGGTGCTCTTTTTTTGTAAAGAACAAGGATAGGTCTATGAGAATGTTATTAACTGCCAACAGCTGAATAAGGTGACTATCAAGAACAAATATCCCTTTTCTCAGATCAATGATTTATTTAATTAGTTGCAGGGTACCATGGTATTTTTTAAGATTGAATTGAGGTTTAGTGACATCAGTTAAGGATTAAGGCTTCAAATATCCTTAAGATAACTTTTAGGCCCGACATGGTCATTATGAGGTCTTATTATGTCCTTTCTGTTGACCAATGTCCCGACAGAATTTATGAACTTGATGAATGAGTTATTTTAGGCTTACATTGACTCCTTCGTGATTGTATTCATTGATGATAGTTTGGTGCATTTTAGGAGTGAGGCAGATTACGTGTAGCTTTTGAGGAATGTGTTTCTAAAGTTGAGAAAGGATATGTCAAGTGCAAAGTTCTCAAATAATCTTATCTTAATTCTATGACATTCCTAGGATATGTGTTGTCCAAAAGGCATATTATGGTCAATCTGTCCATGATTGAGGCAGTTCATAGTAGGTTAGGCCTACTTCAACTCGTGAAATTTGGAGTTTTGAAAGGTTGATGGATATTACAGAGATTAATTCAGGGCTTCTCTTTCATTGTAGTTTCATTGACTCATGTGACTTAGAAAAATGCAGCTCTCCAATGGTATGATGATTGCGGGGAGAGTTTTCAAAAACATAAGGCTTTATTGACTTCGACTTCTATTTTGACCTTGCCCCTTGAAGGTGCAAGGTTTATTGTGTATTGTGATGCTTTTAGAGTTGTATTGAGGGAGTGCTGATGTAAAAAATGAAAGTGATATCTTATGCTTCTACAAGTTGAAGACCCATGAGAAGAATTATCCTATGTATGACTTAGACTTTGCGGCGGTAGTGTTTGTATTGAAGTTATGGTGTCACTACTTGTATGGGGTTCATTGCGAGGTGTTCATTGATTACAGAAGCCTTCAATATATCTTCAGCTAGTGGGATCGTAATTAGTGGTAGCGAATATGGATGGAGTTTTGGAATGATTATGACATGAAAATTTTATACCCTCCTGGTAAGGCAAATGCGGTGGCATATGCTTTAAGTAGGAAATGAGCTAGCATAGGAAGTCTTTCTTTGATTCGAGTATAGGAGAAACTATTGGCTAAAAATGTTTAGATTTTAGCCAACAGTCTTGTTTGTTTGGCAGGTTTCATAGGACGGTGGGATTCTTGATTTTGTGGTTTCTCATTCTTCTTTGATTGAACAAATAATGAGGAAATTAGTTTAAAGAATAGAAATTGTGTACCATATGAGATAGGGTGTTAAGAGTGAAACAAAGGAAGTAACACTTAATCCTAGGGTGTTTTGAGGATTAGAGATACGATTTATGTACCAAAGGTGGGTAATTTAATTAGATTAATCTTAGAGGAGGTCCATTGTTCAAAGTATACTTTTCACCCAGGAGTAGACAAGATATATCACAATTTGAGTCAACATTATTGATGGTGTGGTATTAAGAAGGAAATATTGGAGTTCGTGTTCAAGTGTTTGAATTTAAGTAGGTTAAGTTTGAGATCAACAGTCAGGTGGTTTGTCTTAGAGGATGCCCATTCTCAAATGGGAACGAAAGTGTATTATCATATATTTCATAGTGGGTATGCCTATCATCATGGGTTTTTTTAATTTAATTTGGGTGATTATTGATAGGTTGAACAAGTCTTCTTACTTCTTTCTAATTAAAGGGAGTTATAATAATGAGAAGTTGGACGACATCTACCTTATTCACATAGTTTATTTTCATGGTGGTCTCGGATTGCCCATTCATCTGAGTACTGCCAAAAATTCATATAGTTTATTTTCAAGGTGGAATTTAAGGCCAAAGTTTGACTTTGGTCAATATTTGAAGATTGAACACTCTAATTCGAATTTTGTTGGATTTGGGAGGTGATTTTTTGTTGTAGGAGAGATTTGGATAATTTAATTAGGGACCTAGAAGTATTTGTTTATTTGGATAAAATTTTCCATTTATATTAGCCTTGGTGGATATGGGTCAAGGAGACCTCGGATTCGAGTCCGAAATATAAAAATTAGTAAGGTAGAATACATGATTTGCATGCATAAGATTCTGAAAAAATCCTGAGGGTCTAATTAGAATATTTTGTTCTTGGTTTCTACTATTGTCAGCTATATCTGGTACAACAGTTGTTCATCATGATCACGACATTCCTAAAAGAGATCACGTAGGTCTTGAAATTATTGTATCACGATCGCGAAAGATTTGTCGCAATCGCATTAGTTTGATTGTATGGTCATCACAATCTCGTGCTGTGTGACGTGATAGCATACATATCATAGAGATCACATAGCTTAAGGATGCGATCCGTAGTTATGTTGCTACTAATGACTTAAATCCCAACATCGTGTTTTCTTACCCATTTGCCATTTTTGGACCATAAAAACTCATATTGGGATAATTTTAAGAGTGATTTTTAGATAAAACCCTTGGGTAAGCTTTTTAATCATTGATTCTTTCTTACCCATTAATTATTTCATGATTTTAACATCAGAATCTTGGCTTCTGAAGTTGAATTTTGGAACTTTTTGGGAAAACTTTGAATTATTATTTTTAAATTTTAAAGGTCAATTTCTACTCCATTTTGAGATTCTCAAATCGTGACTGACATATTTTTGAAAGAAAATTCTAGATTACCCTAATGCATTGGTTTTGACTTTTTGGGTTGATTTTCGGATTTGATTTCAAAAGTAAAAATATGTGTATTCTGTTTATATTTTTTTAGGGAGAATTCATTTTGACTAGATTTTTGGTTTCAGAGGTGCTGAGGAGGGGTAAAGCTCTAGTTTGTTTTCTTTTACTTTGACTTTAAGGAAAGTTGAGGTTATTTATCTCTTTATCGAAGTGTCTAGGCTTATGTGCTACTTGATGTATCTGTTAATTGTACAAGTATTAATCAGGTTTGATGGTAACCCTGTGTAAATGAGATGATGGGTGTTTCCATGAGTGTTGGTCTACGTGTTATGTGATGACCCTTCCGGTTATTTTCATGATTTCACATTTTTTTTGTATTCTAAAGCTTTCCTGTAGCTTTCCTAAGTCATTTATGACTTATTGATATTAATGGTTCGGTTATCGGGTCATTTATTTAGGTGTTGTGTTCATTTCATCATTTTAGAGTCTTTAGTATTGAAATCATTGACTTTAGTCAACATTTGTATAAATGAAATCGGAATCAAACTCTGATATGCTTTATAATGTAGATTTTGATCTAGATGGTCTCTTGGTTTGAGTTGGACAGATTCGGTTTTGAGTTTATGCGATATTGCATGTTTTATTTGCTTTATGTAGCCTAAGTGGAATTGTGGTCATATTTTGATCAAAGCCTCGATTGAAAATTCGATTGTGCCATCAACTCAGGAATGTCAATTTTGGGTTAGGTGAGATGTTTGTTCAGGCTTTTAGCCAACCTGGCTCATTTCGAGCACTTGGTTGGAAGTTGGTTATTTTGGTAATAGAGTTGACTTTGGTCAATATTTTGTTAAATCAACCTTAGATTGTAATTTGATCTGTGTTGTTGAGTTTGGAATGTCGTTTCCAATTAGGCAGCCTATTTAATTTGTGTTTGTCAGGTCTCGAATGCATTCCGAACCTCATTTTCTAGTTTTGAAGTTGGCTGATTTTCTATTGTATTTGTTGTCTGGTGCATCATTATTTGCGATCGCTAAAGGATTCCTCGCGATCACAATGCACCTCCCTGACCTCTCTTCGCGATCTCAGAAAGTTCCCACATGATCATATGGTCCATCTATCCTTAACTTCGCGGTGTGTGTTGCACGCGACCGCGATGGTTTCTTCACCTCCAGCTCATGATTGCTAGCCCTTCCTACATGATCGTGTAGTACTCCACCCAGCAACTATAAATAGCAGAAAACTCGAATTTCAGTTATTTTTCTCATCTTCTTCACTTTCAAACACTCAAAATTCACCATTAAAATACTTAGGTCACTGCATGAGCTTGTGGGATATTTAATTTCTTTGGTTCTTCGTCGATTATTGGTAAGTTTCACCTTAATTTCATTGAATTTCACCCAAAAATTTCTAATTTCACCAAGTATATTCCTTCACTTTATTTGATTGGTTCAAGCTATTTCCTTGCTCGTCTTTATCTCAAACTTTGGGTGTAGGTCCTCTATGATGTGGGAAAAGTTTTGATACCCTTTGTTAAAAGTTTTGGGTACAAGGGCCTATTTTTCAATGTATTTTGACCCTAAATATTTTCATAGATTTATGGGTATCATTGGACCCGTATTAATGTCTAGATTATATTTTTGATAGTTGTGTGATCATTGGAGTTCATTTGTGCACGTTTGTCTTCTTGGAGTAGTACAGACATTCTCTAAGCGGTATTTATGAGAGTTTCGTAAGAAGAGGTAGGCTATGCTTATGATCTTATACTAGACTTATATGGAAAATAATTGTGATAGATTGACGTCATTGGGTTGGGATTTCTCAGTTGGAACCCATGACCCTGTCCGCTCTTTTAGTCTGTCTTTTTTGCTACTCATTGATGTTGTATTTTCTATGTTAGTTATCCTATGACCCTGAGTGGTCTTGATAGACTCTGCAACATAGTTGGTGGGTAACTGGAAATATTCATGAGCGCTGAGCATTGACTTAGTTGGTTATGGATATTGAGCCTGTGTAGGGTCGCAGGGCTTGTCTGTGATATTGTTTGTGTCTAAGCATATCATCATCATAATTGGTTTTATTGCATTGATTTCCAATAATTTATGGAGAAGAGCCCGATATCACTAGTTTTGAAACCTTGCATGGCTTTGAAGCTCCATTTTTGATAATATGAGAGTAAAATGAGTACCTTAATGATGTTTAACCAGTTTTCGATGATAAAAGAGATAAAATATAGCATAACCACTATTTTTGAGATATTACTAGACTCGATGAAGGCCAAGCTCTAAACATTGATTTGTTTATACTGGTTAGACTTTTGAAATAATATTAATTGCATATGATGACTTAATCTTGGTGAAGGCCAAGTGATTTACATTGCTTATCACGCCAACTCTAAACTTGGTGAAGGCCAAGCATCTGTTAAGATTATATTGATTATGCCAGTTCCAGACTAGGTGAAGGCTACACATATTTTGAGATTATATTGATTATGCCAGCTCCAAACTTAGTGAAGGCCAAGCCTCTATTGAGATTATAGATTCGGCATTGATGCATGCACTGATATTATGATATGGCAGTTCAGACCCAAATGATTATTGATATAAT
>JBDJHY010801657.1:0-15273 GCA_039654485.1 Withania somnifera | reverse complement strand
AATTTCAATATAAAAGTCATAAAAATAGGGAATGGGCATAATGACTAAATGAACGACCCGATACTGAACATGCCACAGGAAAGCTCTAAAGTACATGAAAATGTGAATTTGTGAAAATGATCGAAAGGCTTATTATAATATTAGTACACATGAATAATTAAATTAATCGCTTTTGAGTTTATCTAGACACGTCGAAATTCTTAAATCTTTATCCGAAAAGCTTGAGGTGAAATAATAAACCAAATAATTGCTATTTTTCTCGATAAATCATATTTATGAAAGAATATTGAGTTTTTTCATGAATTTATCACAGATGATTAAATAAGGACAAAGCATATTATTACATTACATACCAATTTACCATCTATTCATCCTCAAATGCACACTCGATTGAGAAAAGAACGAGGTTGATATTAGGGAGATATTATCCACGGAGTTTCTTATATCACACCCTACTGCACTCAATTGATATCATTATCAAGAAACCCATATTCGATGCTCAATCATTCTATCGAGACTTTTCAAAACACGAAGATTCGGAGCCAAACATTTATGCATGAATCACTTATTCCATTTATAATAATATAAGTCTCAAACTTGATTTTTATAAATTAAAGCAAGATGAAGAGGATTAAAAGACTCAACTTGGAGAAGACAACACCCCAAAATAACTTCTTTTCACCCTAGGTTCATTCTCTCTTCATATAACTGAAGGATGGGAAATGCATTTTAAAAAGAAATATAAACATGAAAAACTGCAAGCTTTACCACTGCGACAGAAAAGCCTCCATTATAGCATTGATTGCCATGGCGGGCGACAACAATATTTTTTTTGGGTCCAAACCAATGAGCTCCACTTTCTTACCAATTATTCCTAAAATACAAAACAAAAATCAATATTTGGACATAGTATTGGAAGCCCATTATGTTCGTCATAATTATCGGGGTTCTAGAGCATCAAATTTAAATATAAATATGCTACGAGAGCTATATGAATCTGATGCTCGAATTTCAACATTAGACAATTCAAATCTAATTAAGTCAACACACAAGATCACCTTGAGACACCTGACTTAGTTTCTAGACAAGAGTACTCCATAAAAAGTCTAGATCTCCCTCATATTAAAGCCATCACACTATTTACAAGTCACATAACCTAGTTGCTTGCAGTAATTCACTCAAGACTATTATATTTTTTCAATTAATCTAGAATCTACATCTCATAGACACTATCTTTTTCACCTCGAAATCAACCACAGTCAAAGCTTAGCTTACTTCTATACATTTGTGGCAACACAACCTCTCACACATTAAACAATCTTATAACAATTGGCCATAGAGATCCCACAAAATTGATGCCTATAATACATTGTCATCCACGACATTGCTAATACTCATCAAGTCATTAACCTTAAACACTCATAATCCATACCAACCTGGTGCGTCATATTTCAAGGTAGGTCAAACATGTCATTTGAAAAATCACTTATACTCTCCCATTTAGTTCCATTCTTAATTAATCTATAGGTGTAACTATGACATTTCATTTCGCAACATCTCCATCTTGGGGATTACTATCCTTTAAAAGTGTCATCTCTCAACCAACTAAATGAAAGGTCTAAATACATAATTTCAGTCACAAGGGCAAACAAATAGTTATTTATCTTATCAAGGTTTTCCCTAATGAATAAATCCACCCCTAAACTTCTGTTAAAGCTATCTCCACTCAATACTAGTCACATGATAAACACTTCATTATCAAGACAAGTCAATCCTATATTACTACCACCAATCCTACCTAACAGTATTTTCACTATGCAATTCTCTAGTTACAAATATTTATCATATTTATTATCACTATCACATTCCATACAAGTTATCTAGTAGATTCCTTATGTATTAAATATCTCAACTAGTTTCGCCACTTTAAATCATTTCAAACTCATTATCTTATCAAGCTTTAAGAATCAGTTCACATAAGGAATTCCAAGATAATTTTACTTAACCAGTCTCTACAAAGAGCCAGTTAAATTTTAGATAATTGGATTGTACAAGAATCCAAATAATGTCTTAATAATTGGACCAAACATAGAACCACATATAATTCAAATAACAGGAACATATAAGGATTCACTTATAATATCGAATGAGGAGACCATGCACGTATCCACTTAAAATATCAAATAATGGGACCACAAAAGGATCCATTTATAATATCAACTAGCGGGACCTTACAAGGATCTATTTATAATTCTTATTAACAAGAGTTACTTAGCAAGGGAAATACACACCACTTAAAAGTTTTGTTTATGTGAAATCATCATTTCAATTCTCATATAATCAAATTCATAAGTATAATAGTAGTATCATGAACAAGAAAGAACCAACACATTTATTAATTTCATGACAATATGAAATCATAGAGTCTTATTACAACTATCAACAAGGGTAATTTAGTCAATTTACTTTACCACAATGTAAGTAACCAACATACATAAATTATGAAAATAATTTAGAAATACAAGTTTAGAAAAATATGAAACAATAAGCAACCAAATAAGTTTGTTGCTTTCACACACCTTCCCACAATAATAATAGACCCTAACCTTATTAACAGATACCAATTGGAATCTCCCAGATTAGAAAGAAAACTCACTAAGATACTAATTGTAACTAACTAAATTCTAATTGATCTCTATTGAGATACAATTTAGGATCATCTAGTTACCAATCAGATCCAACCCATTAGTCAAAGTTTAGGATGATGGGATAGAGAAAGAGAAATAAATTCTACAAGCCTTATAGCCTTTCAAGGATTGGGTGTAGGTCCCTACACACCAATCTTCAAAACTCTACCTGACATTTCTCTTATACTCGTGGGACCAATGAACTGAATGCTCTGATACCGACTATCATGACCCGAGTTAACGAGTCATGACGTACATGAAGCTAGGCTATCCTAAATACCCAGGAGAGCCCTTTACCGTCCAATAATTTCTAGTAAGGAAGACATTAATATACCAAGAAATATATGAACAAATTGTAATAAACTAATTTAAAATTTAGGATAAAATATTAAATATATGAAAAACTACTATATACTACCCCAAGACCTGGTTAGACATGTACAAGAGCTCCTATTATAAAGTGACCTGACAATAAAATAAAAACTCATAACACAAGACTCCAACGTCTACAGGGAAGGAAGTGCAGAAGTTGGTGCTGAATACGGTCCTTCATTTAATGACAACTAACATACATCTAGTCTAGACCCCCTAAATGGATGTAAAAGAGTAGGGTCAGTACAAACACACATACAGGTGGACATCATCGATCGACTAATGTATGTCCACATAATCATAAGATAGAGTCAAAGAAAAGTAGACATCATAACAAAAATATAATCTAACTCAGGTTGCATTAACATTATCATACTTTACCTATATATATTTAGTTGTCCAACTATTCTCCCAATTTTATTAATATAATATTTTTGACCATCCACGCTAAATTATCACTATCACCTCTTATTTACATTATTCCTGTTCTCACCAACATATTTAGAACCAATCTATTAATTATAACCAATAAGCATTGGGCTTATAATCAACCACTATCTTATAACATTAAAGAATGACAACCAGTCATTCAGCTAAGCTAGGATTATAAGAAGTACAATAAATTAATCAAATTAAAAAATAACAAGTAAGCATTGAGTTTCACATTTTCATGTAAATATCACACCACAATCTTCAAGAATACTATCAAGTAAAGTATATAAGTCAATCTATAACCAAATAAATACACCGGAGAACTTAAGCCTCATTACCAATCCTTTATGGATATTCTTTGGGAAAGGTCAATTAATTTATTGGAGCTTTGGGATCATTTATTTGAGATTATTTGTATGGTGCATCACTTTACATCACTTTATTACCAATTTATTCATTATTAATATTGCATTGTGCACAGTAACAGGATAAGGGTCTTATTGACATTATCTTATAGCCAACAAGCGACCATCTAGCTAGTAAGTGGGCATGTAGCAATAAGAAGACATATATCCAATAATAAATCTTTCACTTTTCAGTTCATTGATCAATGTTTGTCTTTTACTTTATCAAAGCATATCACAGACCTTGTTAATTCAACACATCTATTTATTTTAATTTATTAGTTTGACCTCTCATGGGAATAATTCGGTAAACAATTATTATCATCAATGCGAATTCTCATGGACATAATTAAATAAATAATTATAAATATTAATTCAGCCTCTCAAGGGCATAATTTAGTAAATAGAGCATATATGTCAATATCAAGCAAGAATATCATAACATAAATCAAGATGCAACAATTAGCATATAAGTCACTAGCGGAGTCTTCATTACTCATTATTTATATAGTGACTACAACTTGCTCAATATTACTACCACTTAGGTGCTTACATCACGAACCATAACTAGCATATTATTATCTCTATCTCTTTTCACATACTACAATGCTCAAAATAATTTAAGCCATCTAATTGTTCGACTTCACCACTATCATTATTACTCAATTCTAGCCTATTCCCCTCATCTTTTTTGCACAATATAAATATAAACAGCTTAGCACTCTCATAACTCAATTGAGCTAATTAATATAAGCACTAGGAAGATTATTTTCCCATAACTTCAATCACAACAATCCCTTTTTTTGGATACTTAAATCATAATATCATATAATAACACTTAAAATCAGCAAATAAAAGATGTTCCAACAACAATGTAATTTTTTGGGTAGCACTTATATATTATCCACCTTAAATATATGTTTGAAGGCCTAGAAGTGCTTTCTCCTATCAATTCTACTTTATGAACATAATAAGATAATATAGTCTTCTACTCATTTAACATAGCCTACCTAGGTACGAAGCTTTTGAAAGCAACAAGCCATGCCATTAAAATTTCTCTTTCTTCACTCCTTAGAACTATTAATCTTCTAAAAATCAAGTAATAATAAGAGTAATTAAAAAATTACCTTTCAAAAAAGTATATTGGGGATTCAAATACACCAGTCTTACCTTTAATTCAAGATCTATATTATTCTCTTGGGTCAGTTATTCATTACTAGTTCTTTCAAGTCAAACTCATCTCCATTAATGGAGTTTTTATGCTAAATGTATTACCTTTATGAAATTAATGATTTCAATCTAAAATATTACATAATCAAGTTTACTAAATTCAAGCTAAGAATCATTATTTTACAAGCTAAAACCAAATCTAGGTGTCAAGAACACCCATAAATTTTACAGAAATCTACCATTGAAGGTTTTAACCCATAAATGCACTATTAGAGGTATTTATAAGTTTTTAGGATGTTAAATAATTAAAACATGAAGAAGAAAGTAGAAAAACTCACATCAGTAAAGAGCTTTCACCCTAAACCTTGGATTATCTCTTCTCTAAGGTTGGGGAATAAAGATTTGGACTTGGGGACCAATTCCCCATCAAATATGACTTGTAATGACTCAAAATACTACTGCAGTGGTTTAAGTTTTGTGTGGAGGAATTATTTTTCATTCCAGATAGATTTCACTATAATGATCATAATATTTTAAATTAACCTTGAATTTATGAATGGTTTATTTCTCTAAAAAGAGAACTTAGGGAACTTAAACTTTGAAAGGTTATGCGTCCCATAATTGTCCTGCCCTGAGCTTACACCTTGGGCGATGACTTGGTACTTGGAACCATAGAGGGACCTAAGCTAACCCTTGGTATACATTCATAAGTAATATTAACTCATAAGCGTATTTCAAGACAATAAAAAACTCATGCAAATCCAAATGGATAAAATAAAAATTAAGTGTTGGGTTCGAAAGGCTAACATGATCATAAAATATTTGTCTGGAAGCCTCTTATACAAAGGAAATGCTTAAACCGGGATAAGGTCCCTGACTAACCTAAAACTATATAAATAACATGGAAAGAGAAATAACAACTGATAGATCCCTTGAGATGAGGAGGACTCACCACTACTGTACTTGTAATCGAGGTTAGCCATGAGTTTGGGAGAAATCACCTATATCTACATCACATAAAAGTAGGAAAAATCGAATGCAATAAGAATAAAAAAGTTACTGAGTATGCAGGAGTGCAAAGAAATAAAGTATAAACATACTTAAACTGAGAAATGAAATCACCTTAAGTAAGAACCCATGCTGTGAAACCATAGTAAATGCTATATAAAAGAATGAATAACAAGAGTTTTTAACATATGAGTCAAAAATCCTTTAAGACTTACAAGTAAGAATTTATATTATAAGGAATGTTGTATTCTTAGTTTTTATAGGTGGGAGATTCATTTAACCAACATGAAATAATGCGAGCTACATAAAATTCGGCGTGCTTCTCCTACACCGAAAAAGAGGGGTGATAATTGACCATAGTTAACACCAACATTCATTATGTTTATTTAATTATGTCTTAGTGATTTTGAATAGTAAAACCTATGGTGGAAACATAGTCATAGAACTCGGGTTGCCTAAACCTTTTGTTCTTCGGTGCTCAATAATCCAAACCTTATTACATATACATAGCTCATTTAAATCTTATATTTGGCACATCATTCTCATATCATTCACAAATCGGAATTCTTTGAGACATTATACTATAACATATTCTAGATCATATACTAGAACCTTACAATCTTTGAAAGACATGGAATTTCATACTTAGCTTATAGCATCATAAATAGACCTTCTAAAGTAAGCTCTTATACATAAATGATACCTTTATGTGTATATATTTATCATAAAATTATGGGGGTTCTAAGTTTATATGTAAAGTATATCTTCATGGAAATCATGTACATAAAGTCATGGGAATCAACTAGGGTAACAAGGAAACCTTGCGAATAGTTATAATACATGAAAGCTTTATAATAAGATATAAAATCATATATATAACATGAGAATTTAATAAATTATTCATAAAAGATGACACGAATGAAAAATGAGTTTATAACCCTAACCATAAATTTAAATCTCATAAAATTCATGGATTTTTGAACATGGGGATGAAATAAAATTCCCATCGAAGTCCTACATATCTTAGCCTTTGAGAAGATCCATAATATGAA
Source organism: Withania somnifera (assembly GCA_039654485.1). Classification (NCBI taxonomy): domain Eukaryota; kingdom Viridiplantae; phylum Streptophyta; class Magnoliopsida; order Solanales; family Solanaceae; genus Withania; species Withania somnifera. The sequence goes on along the minus strand of JBDJHY010801657.1, from coordinate 8,148 downwards.
TGTTGGAGTTTCAAGATTTGACTTCTTTAAAATCTTGGTTCACTTTCTTGAAAACCCTTGAACTGTAGGATGGAATCTTATTAGAAATTTAAGTTTAGGTGTAAGAATCAATAGGAATTGCATAGAATTTGAAGGATAGACTTTCAAAAATTTCCTATAAATACAGATGCAAATGCCTAAATATAGACACATTTCTTGCTTGTATTTCGAGGCAAAAAACACTACTTCACTGAAAGGGTCATGGCTTTTTACTCTAAATTTGAAATGATGTGCGGTTTGATATGTTGGAAACTATACTCACATACCTTTGATTTTATATGTTATGGGATACACAAGTACTTATATTAAGAGTTATGGTTGTTTAAAGTTGACACATAAAAGAATTTGTACGAAAATCCACTCGGTAAGGAAGCTTGGAGTTCAACTTTGTATTGGAGGTCCCTTAAGACTTTAATTCACTACCATTAGTCTTTGTACACTTAGTTAAATGCTTGAAACTTAAATTCAATAAGTACATCATTGGACTCCATAGTTCAAGGGTTTGGGGTGTTACAATAATATTCTAGGATATGTGGTCATTTGAAGTTGCTTTAGTAGAAATTCATATCAAAACTCAGTCAGTAAGAAAGTTTTAAACTTAAGTTTGTGCTAGGGATATTGTACGACCTTAATTCATACCAAATGAACTTCCAAACTAAAGTATTGATATTAGTATTCATGAAAAGTTAAATTCATCGAGCCCGAATTTATCTAGACTCATCAGAAAGCTTAAATATTTATTCGGAAAGCTTAAGGTGACATAATAAATGAAATAATTGTTATTGTGCGCTCAAAATTATATTAAAGAAAGAACATTGCGAGTTTTCATGAATTACCATGGATGATTTAATAATGAAAAAACAATTTGTTATATTAGTGTCACGACTCAATTTCTTAAGTTGTGATGGCACCTACAGCCCTCCTTTAGGCAAAGCAATTCCCTGATAAAAGACATGCCACTAACCACAAATAAGGCAAAGTATAAGTATGGAAGTAATAAATAGTAAGATGAAAGGAAAATGCAAAACAGAACATGATAATACCATAAGAAAATCCATCCCAAGACCTGGTATCAGTGTATACATGAGCCATAAAAAGATACAGAGTACAAAGTATATATAAGATACAATACACACTCCGTCTCTAAGATACAAAACATACAAAATCTAGTCTGAAGAGATGTAGGTAACTCTGGACACCAGGCGTTCTCCTTATATATATATATATATATATATAAAATTAGCTAGCAAGTATGATCATCGATATCAATGGTGGTGGCTCGTACTAGGGTTTGCACTAATAAGATGCATAAATGTAGTATGAGTACTATTTTTCAAAGCAAAGAGTACCCAGTAGGACTTAGGGGCCCACCGGGCACATAAAAAAATAACTATAGTAAATAGTAGGAAGGTAATGAGATAAGTCACAGAGCAAGTAATACAGAAGAAAAATCAAGCTACAAAATCGGGGGAAAGAAATAAAAATATCAAGTACACCCAGCTAACCATTATGTCAAATAGGATCTTCGGTAAGAGATGAACATAACAACTATCCTTGCAGTCAATAATAATAATAATAAGAAAGCAGGTAATAAAAAGTAGAAAGATAGACAATAGGGGAACAAATAGTTTACAGGTAACCTCAATGACCTGGATGGGAAAGGATAAGATAAGCACAAATAGACACAAATAACCCACTAGGTAAGAATGATCTATTAATAATAACTGGAAATATCTATTAAAATTACAAGTAACATTAACTACAGGTAAAAACCCCTCCAAGACCCCATAAGAATGGACGAATACAAACAAGGAATGCTCACCTTCTGGTATCCCATACTACTAGAGAGTTCATACAAAAAATAAGTTTCCTAAAGTAACACACAAATAATGAGCAACAGTTCCTGTGTATGCTCTCTCCTCTGGTACCCATAGGTCCAGCAGATAGGACCCATGGAGGGGCTTCCCCCAAATACCTCTACTCCACCATAGACCCCTCCCACGATATGTCTATCCCTGGAATGGCAAGGTCTATGAGGTGAGCCAACCGCGTACAAACCTACGACTCAGTAATCTCATGTCTCAGTATCATAGTAGCTCAATTACTTAAATTATAGTGTATTAACACTCATATCACCGTATCACAGTACTCCAACATCTCAGTGCCATAATGTAATAATATATCGATAATCAGTGCATAAGTTGATAAGCGTGGTACAGTCAGAAAAGTTATACTCACTGCCTACATTGGGACTCAAGTGCCAGTGTAGTAGTAAATGACAGTTCCCAGTGCCAGTATGTCAAATGTAGGCTAAAACAAGTACAAAAGGAGTAAACTTGGTGCCCAACACTTAGCCGAGTCTAAAATGTGTAAAAAAACTTCTTACGTTCTTATTAATTAACAAAAATCCCATTTATTCCAATTTTAGCTCATTTAACCATTAAGATATGAAAATCAGCCTACAAGGCCATACAATCTCAAAAAACGGTGATACTAGGACCCCGAGATCAATACATATCTCTCAATAATCTGAACCTCACGATGCTCGTACTGTATGAATGCATATTCACAAGAAAATACTACATCTATCTGCTACCCTACACAGGCTTAGTTTAAGCTAATAGATGGCAACACATAACAATGAGCCCAAACCTAAGGGAAAAATCCAAAACCAACCCATGCTTAAATGGGACCACAACTAGGTCAAAGACATCATATTACACTGAATGCCATAAAAATGAGATAAAGCAGAAGAAAATAATTGAACAGGGTTCACGGTGCGAATTTAATAATCCCAACCCAAGAATGTTATCTAGTATAGTTATAACAATTATATATCCAGGGAGTTAACCTACCCGTGTTTTGACAAATTTGTAGTTGCAACTTATGAAAATTAGCTCATCTACCTCATAATAGATCTGAATGGGCCGAAGCTATAAAAATAAGCATCTACACGTCAATACGATTCTAACAATTTAATTTATATTGAATTCGAAGTTAGGCCAAAAATCGAGTCCAAAACGAGCCTGTAGGACCCGCTAACCAAACCCCGAAACAAAAGTTACTATGGGCTTCCTAGAAACACCAGGAACTCATGCTAAGAAAATAAGCACAATTCGAATATGAATCAGGCTCAAAATAAAATGGAGAAAAAAATAATTAAAAGTGCAAAACTTATCAAAATTAAAGATCTAAAAAGAAAATTTTACGTACCAACTTAAAAAAATCTCTTCGAGAAACTTTCGAATAGCGTGAATATATATATATATATATATATATATGTATGTATATGCATGCCTTACATATATGTTTGAGGAAGAAACACAAATTAGCCTAAGTAACGTAACATCTAATGCAATTAAATGCAACATACATATAAAGAGATATATGCTAGACTATGGGGAACATTATATACATTTCTTAATAGCTATTTATTTTTTATTCTATTATATAAATATTCAAATATTTTGTATATCCGTAATAAAATAAATACAAAATTTAAAATATATCATAATTAATAGAAAATTATTTTTAATAATAATTAGTTAGTAAGATGTTATTTTTTAATGTAACTATACCTACTATTTCATTAAGGTACTAATAAATTAGAAAAATATTTATGAAATAACATAGATAATATTTTATAATAAAATATTATTTTTCCAATGTTCAAAATATTGTAGAAAAGATAGTAAAATAGTTACATATTTTTCAAATATTAATTAAACTAAAACTCTAGAATTTTGCGGGCTTTTACAACAAAGCTGACAACTCGAGCTTTGAATTAGGCACAATCATAAATTCAAACAAATAGCTCGGGGTACTGAAGTAAAGACCCACATAGCCTAAATTCAGCATTCTGGAGCTGATAAAACCATTAAATCTAAAACCTGATGCTCCTAATATAAAAGTTGACCAAAGTCAAACTTTTAACTCCGACAAGTTGTTATCTCGTCAAATAAGATAAAATCGCACTGACAAATCTTAGACTATCTAGACCAATCCATATTTTAATGTTTATAGAACTTTCAGAATTTGATTCTGAGCTCGTCTTGAAGGAATATTTACTAAATTCAACAATTACCTAAATTCGGGCTCTAAAATAAAAAAAATGAGATAACTCTCAACCGAACAGCTAGGGTACCAAACTACCGATCACAGTAGGTCACGGATGACTTGAGACAACTATCAAAATGCTCTAGAATGCAAAAAATATGCAAAACATAGAAATGACCATAAGGGTCATTACATCATCCACTACGAAAAATGGACTTTCTTCCTCGAAAGTTAAAAAAAGGAATGAAAAGGTAGTTGAAGGCTTGAACTACTACAAATACTGCAACTGAGTCACACTTACAACCTCCCAGGTGGCCTCCTCAACCGTCTATGTGTCCACTGAACCTTAACCATATTATATCTCTGGACAACAACTTCTTAACATCCTTGTCTAAAATAGTCACCATCTCCTCAATGAAGGAAAAAATCTCATCCAACTTCATTGAATCCCAATAGAGCATATGTGACTCATCCAAAATGTAACGTCATAGCATTGAGATATGGATTACCGGATGGATAGATGGAAATATAGGAGGAAAATCTAATTGATATGAAACATGACAAACCTTATCCAGAATCTCAAATGGTCCAATATTCTTGGCGATAATCTTGCCATTCCTAGCGAATATCATAACACCACGCACATGAGATACCTGCAGGAATACCTGATCACAAACCCCAAACTTTAAGGCACAAAATCTATGATCTGCGTATGTTTTCTGCCTACTCTATGCTACCCTCAGCCTGTCCTCAATTATATGAACGTGTAAAAGGATCATGGAGTAGATTAGTACCCTGAACTATAGCCTAGAAACCATTAATCTATCGAATAGGAAACCTACACCGCCTACCATACAATGCTTCAAACGGTGCCATATGAATGCTGGAATGGTAGATATTATTATAAGTGAACTTGGCTACGGCCACATGTTGGTCCACGGACCTCCAAAATCAAATACACAGGCTCTCAACATGTCCTCTAGGACCTGAATGGTCCTCTAGAACTGATCATCAGTCTTTGGGCGGATTTTTGTACTAAGCTCAACCTTGGTACCCATTTCTTACTAAATAGTCCTCCAAAACTAGGAAGTTAACTACGTGCCACGATATGAGATAATAGAGGCCAAAACCTCATGTAATCGAACCACTTCCCGAAGATATACCTAAGACAACTACTTTGTGATGTACGATGAATGAACAGGGATGAAGTGTGTTGACTTAGTTAGCCCATCAATGATAACCTAAATAGAGTCATGACCCTTGGAAGCATGCAGAAATCCCAAAATGAAATCCATAGTCACATGCTCCTATTTCCACATAGGAGTAGGGAGTCTATGCATCAGACCACCTGGTTTCTGGTGCTCAAACATAACCTAGTGGCAGTTCAATCATCAAGAACATACTCCACAATAACCCTTTTTATCCCACTCCACCAATACAACTTTCTCAAGTCATGATACATTTTAGCTGTACCTGGGTGGACTAATATCTGGAGCTGTGAGCCTTACATAGAATCAACTGATCCAAGCCACCAACCCACGATACACAAATACAACCAACAACCATCATAACTCAAAACCCTATCTAAATCAATAGTGGACCTACCGGCCTTACCAGATAATAAATAATCAAGGAGAGAACTTAACTATGATGCTCGAACTTAACCTGGCTGCAGTTCAAACATCAAGAACATACTCCATAATAACCCTTTTCATCCCAGTCCACCAATACAACTGTCGCAAGTCACAATACATCTTAGCTGCACCTAGGTGGATTCAATATCTGGAGCTGTGAGCCTTACATAGAATCAACTGAACTAAACCACCACGGTACACAAATACATCAATCATACCCCAAACCCCATCTAAATCAATAGTGGACCTGTTGGCCTAACCAGACAATACCTAATCAAGAAGAGCACTAAACTACTGATCCTTGAATTGACGCAACCAAATCTGATCAAATAAGGAAGACCGAGCCTCAACACAATTTAAAATCCACCTTGAGTCCATTAAGTCCAATCTCATTAGCCGATTAGACAAAGACTGGACGTCTAAGGCCAACGGGGACACCAATATTGACAACGTCGCCAATCTACCCATCCACCTTTGGGTCAAGGAATCTACTAGCACGTTTTCTTTTCCTGGATGATGTAGAATAGTAAATTCATAGTCCTTCAGTAGCTCAATCCATCTTCACTGCCTCGAATTAAGCTCTCAGTGGATCATAATGTAATGAAGGCTATGATGGTCAATATAAATCTCATAGGGGACCCCATATGGACAACACCTCTATATATTGAGCACGAACACTACTACTGCCAACTCCAAGTTGTGAGCCGTCATGAACTTTTAGCTACCGCAAAACATATGCAATAACTCAAACCTGCTACATAAAAACACACCCTAATCTAATACCTGGCGCATTACAATACACAGATAAGCTTCGCTCTCAATAAAAAATGTTAAAACTAGTGGTGAAGTCAGTAAGGCCTTAAGTCTAAGGAATATCGTCTCACACTCCTCTAACCACTGGAAAGGAACATCATTACTAGTCAATCTAGTCAAAGGCACTGATATAGATGAAAAACCCTCTACAAACCATCTGTAGTAACCTGCTAATCCAATAAAGCTTCGAACCTCAAAAGGAGAGTTAGGTCTTAGCCAATCACGAACTGCCTGATCCTTTGCTGGATCTACAATAAGCCCATTCTTAGACACCACATGTCCTAGGAATGATACAAATTCCAACCAAAACTCTCACTTAGAGAACTTAGCATAAAGATGATGCTTTCTTAAAGCCTGGAGCATAGTCCTTAAGTTCTGCTCGTGCTCCTTCCCACTTTGTGAGTAAAGTAAAATATCATCAAAACTATCACAGTAAAAAGCAGATAGGGCTTGATCACCCTGTGATCAAGTCCATAAAGGCTTTCGGGCTATTAGTCAACCCAAAATATATGACTAGGAACTCATAATAACCATAGAGAGTCTCAAATACAGTCTTAAGGATGTCTTCTGCCTTAACCCTCAACTGATCATGCCCTGACCTCAATCGATCTTAGAAAACAATATCACATCCTCAAGCTGGTCGAATAGATCATTAATCCTTGATATCAGATACCTATTCTTTACTGTTACCATATTAAGCTATTGATAATCTCTAGGTATACATTGATCCATCTTTCTTTTTTACAAACAACACAGGAGCACCCTACAGAGAAACACTCAGAAGACTAAAACCCTTATATAGTAGATTCTGGAGCTAACCTTCATCTCTCAACTCAATAGGATATATACGATTTAGAGTAATAGAAAAAGGCCTGGTACCTGGATCTAACTCTATGAAAAAATCAATATCACGTTTGGGCGGCTAGGTAGGTCATTTAGAAAGACATTCAAGAACTCATAAACAATAGACACAGACTCAAAAAGGGAGTGTTGGCTAGAACATCATGAATGTAAGCTAAGTAAATAAGACATCCTCTCTCCACCAACCTCCTATCCTAAAGAAATGAGATGATCACTGTTGATGCGAGGCAAACAGAACCCTACCACACCAGTGGGGATACACAGGAATCACTAAGGTAAAAATCTTTTCATAGTAATCCAAAACCGCTTGGTGAGGGGACAACTTCATGCTCAATATAACATCAGAATCTAACATATCTAAAAATATCCGGTTGGTCCAGGTATCTATAATGATCCTTATGGTAATTTATGAGAAATATGTGACATTTTACATTCTAGAGATTTTAGTAGTTTTCCCAAGTCATTTATGAGTTGTTGGGATCGGTAGTTCGGATCCCTGGCAGCTCGGTTGAGAAATATCTCAAATTGCCTATTTTAGAGCTTAAAACTAAGTACTCATTGGACAAACTCAACTTTCCTTCAAGATGAGCTCAAAATTAAATTCCAACAGTTCCTTTAGCTCAAGAATACCAAATAAAGTCAGGATTGACCTTAAGTTTGTATTTCAGAGTTTTCATTTGGAAATTATGCTCAGTTTTGGATTTTAGTTAAGTTTAAGGACTAGTTTGGAGCGTGGGTGGTATTT
>JBDJHY010801546.1:0-15274 GCA_039654485.1 Withania somnifera | reverse complement strand
CCACATGTCCCAAAAATGCAAAGGACTCTAACCAAAACTCACACTTTTAGAATTTGGCAGAAAGCTTATGTTCTATCAGTATTTGGAGAATCAATCACGGGCATTGTTTGTAATCGGACATACTCTGCAAATATACCAAGATGTCATCAATGAACACAATCAAATATGAGTCCAGGTAGTGCTTAAGCACCCTATGCATCAAATCCATAAATGCTGCTAGAGCATTGGATAACCCAAAAAAATATAACCGAAAACTCATAATGACCATAACGGGTCCTAAAAGCTGTCTTAGGAATATCCTCTGTCCAAATCCGCAACTAATGGTAAGCAGACCTCCAATCAATTTTGGAGAACACTTCTACTCCTTGAAGTTGATCAAATAAGTCATAAATTCTCGGCATAGGATGTCTATTTGTCACAGTTACTTTATTCAGTTTATGATAACCAACAAACATTTTTATTGTACCATCTTTCTTTATTAAAAATAGAATTGGTGCACCCCAAAGTGACATACTGGAATAGAAAAAACCATAATCTAGAAAATCCTGAAGCTGAACCTTTAGCTTCCTTAACTCAGTAGGAGCCATATGATATGGTGCAATAGAAATGGGCTTAGTGTCTAGCTCTAAGTGAATCGAAAAATTGATATCGCACACTGCTGGTTGACTTAGTAGGTGTGTTGGGAATACGTCAAGAAACTCTACAACAATAGGAACAGACTCAGGAGTAGGAGTGTCGGCTTGCATATTGCAAACATATGCTAAGTATGTCAAACACCATTTCTCTACTAACCTCCTAGACTGAAGGCAAGAAATAAAGTCTATCGGTGCGCAACTACTAGAACCATGCCATACATCCGGATATTAACCTGGTAAGTCTAAGGTTAGCATAACAATCCAAAACCACACGATAAGGAAATAATCAATCCACACCCAGAATAATATCATAGTCTATCATATCTAGCAATATTAAGTTAGCCCATGTGTCCAACTGACCAACAGAAATTAAGCATTATCGAATCACCCGATCCATTACTAAATAATCCCCTACCGAGGTATCAACACACATAGATATAGACATCAAATCACTAAGCAACCCCAAATTGGGCACAAAAAAAGTTGCCACATATGAACAAGTAGACTTAGGGTCAAATAATGTTGACACAGGTATAGAACAGAAATCAAACCTTTAATCACAGCATCCAAGGCAATAGCCTCAGGTCATGCAAGAACAACATATTACTGGCAATCACCACCAAGCCATCCACCACTACCACTACCATCCATACTATGCTGCCCACCACCTCTATAACCATCTGGTGCCCCACCTCTAGCCGGTTGAGGTATTGGTCTCAATGGTTGTGTAAACTGAGGAGCAGGTTAAATAGTGCCCTACTCTAGAAAAACTCTGGCATAATGGCCCCTAAGACCACACCCATAACATGGCCCAAATGGCCTATTCTGTCGGGATCCTCTAGCAAAACCCATCTGACCATACTAATACGACAAACTAGATCCACATAAATAATGTGCAGGAGATGGAGATGAAATATGTACCAGTCGTTTCCTATTGCTGTCCCGACTGCTAGTAACCCCCATTCTTTCTCTGCTCAAAATTTTCATTATGCCTCAAATTACAAGCCACTCTTTACGATGGTCGTCTCTCCCTTGAAATTCCTTCTACTCTGGTTCCGACCTAGGGTTCCCTACTGGAACCTTCCCCGGTCTTGTAGGTATCTTGCCTCTTATTCAAAGACTGAATAAAAACTATCGTACTCACACTCTTCATGTGAGACAACTACTTTCACTTTCCCATAGTTACCTCCTAATAGTTGTTTGGACATGAAATCAATTTGGGTTTTCAGGTGTGCCTTGTCTTGATCTCAAATTTCTTCTCTATGGTGTTGTGCAGATGTCATAACATCATACTTGGACCCACAAGATAATTTATACTCTCTGGTGTGCCAACCCCTTGTATTTTTTGTTACTATGTCAAACTCTTGGGATATTTGAGCATAGGTGCACGATATATAGGACTCGTAGTTAATTCCATCCACGTTAAGTTTTTAAGGAGCATTTAGAGCACAATAGAATGTTTCCTTAAGATAGTTGTCTTCAAGCCCATGTGTGGGGAATTACTTGATATTCTTGTTAAAATGCAGCCACACCTCATGAAGAGCTTCATCAGGCCTCTTCCTAATGTTGGTTATCTCATCCTATAGTACAAGCCTTTTTGATGGGGGAAAGAACCTTTCTAGAAAAGCCTCTTTCAGTTCCGCCCAATTTGCAATAAAATTGGGATATAAATTGTTGAGCCACATAGTAGCTTCCTCACTCATTGATAGTGGGAAAAGCCTTAGTCGGATGGCATTTTGTCTTACTCTAGCTAGGTTGTAGGACTTGCATAAGGTTGTGCAATTTCATACGTACAAGTTCGGGTCCTCTCTAGCTATTCCCCGAAACAAAACATTCATAGTAAGTAGCTGTATCATTGTGCTGGTAATATTAAATTTGATGTCTGGGATAGCGGAGGTAGTATGATACCCCACGTCGCCCCAGCTCAATCAAGGTCTACATCATCATCATCCACATACACTTCGTAGGGTGTCATAGCTTGAGACCTACGAGGTGCATCCAGATGGTTTGCAGGTTGTACATCTGCAGGGTGCTGCTCAAGCTCAGTTAGGGTTGCATGATTCTATCTATTCATTCTGACAAAGTTTCTGGATATCTCGGGATATAATGGAATCAAAGGCACATTTTGACTTCGAGTGTTAGGCATGGGTTACCTATATACTACAGTATACAAATAAAACACACACGTGAAAACTAGAAATAAACCTAACTACAATTACTATTTTTAGACTTCACCAAAAACCGTAATCCGCATCAACAACACAAATATTTGATAATGTGCAAACTACACTTCCTATCAAAACATAAGCAGTTAGTTTTCAAATATAGAACCCAACTAAGGTTAGGGTCGATCCTATAGGCAATAGGGTGTCGGATATACGCCCAACAATGGAAACTAACAGTTAGTGCTTGTTTCTAGCAATAAATAGAAAGTAAAAAGGGGATTTGTGTATTTTCAATCGTCGTTGTTATGTTTTGATGACTATTGATTTACTCAAGTGTGTAGTTCACCTAGGTTTGCGTTCACCAGGTCTCAACCTACCTTTAGATTGTAACCTTTAAACGGTTGTATAATCCTTCCAAACGTAGAGTTACGTACACATAAAACTCTATTTACTTAAGTGTTTTCCAACCTTTGATCCTATATAAACCGCTTTTACACTGGGTTATGGCTATGAATGAGTGCATTATATTTATCATAATAACTCAAGATGATTTCTCTAGTTATAGTAGAAACAATTAGACGTGGGTTTCTCCTCGAGTTTCTTAGCCTAATCTCAACTCTTAATTTTATCCATAGGGTTAGTGATAGCTAAACATAGGCGTGTTCTAGTGTTTGCAACCACTAAAAGTAATTTATTACGTAGAGATTATGTTCATACAATAGAATAAATGCAACAAGTCATATAGATTAGAACCCTAATGTAGGGTAACCCATAAATCCCGTACCCTAGGATTGAGGTTTAGCTAACTATTGACATCATCCTAAAATAATGAACCTAGAAGATAAAGAATAACATACCACAAAAGTAAAGCACACTTGATTGAAGAATAATGATAAAAAAACTTCAATACTTGTGTTCTGGAAGAATATGGGGTATTAAAACCTAACTCACAAGTCTCCACCAAAATATAAATTGTGTAAAAAAAACTAAGTATTATATTATTTAGTGCTCTGTAATTGTAAGTAAAAGTACTAGTCCCCCTAAAACTATGCTAATTGTGCTATTTATAAGGCATGGGTATAAGTACAATAACAGCAGCTTGGGTTGGGCTTTCATTATTTTTTATGATAGGGTAGGCGAAATGCCTGGTGACAGACGGACCTTCTAGTCTTCTGTTTGTCAGCTCCTTAATCAAGTGAACTTTTTAATAGGAGGTTATAATAGGGAAAACCATCCCCCAGCAAATGAGACATCTGTTGGGCCGCCTATTCCTTGCTTCTTATACAGTGGAGTTCTAAGTAGGTGATACGTGTCAGGTGAACCATTTGTCCTCAGAAGGTTCGTCTGTTAGGACTGTTATTTTGGTGTGCTTGTATCCAATGGACTTCCTGTTGGGTGGTTTGATAAGACATCGTTTGACCCCAGGCGAATTGTCTTTCTGTTAACTTAAAAGTGCCCTTTTCTTGTACAAACGTTGCATACTTCTACCTATTGGCTTAACCCTATAAGCACTAAACAAAAAGCATTAAAATACATTGTTATTACTCAAAAACATGCTCTATTTTCAAGGTTTTAAATGTACAATATGATGTAAAATACCATCTCATCAACCATCTAAAAACATGGAGTCACTCTGTACAAGCCACTAGCAGTATAAAAATACCATATCCAAAATAAAGTCAACATAAGTCTCAAAATCTATCAACATTTCTACAAAGTAAAAAATATAATAACTAAATATATGTGATCCAGTTGGAGGAATCAAATCCATACCACATAGAAATCCTAAAAGAACCTCAGGATCGAGTAGAGAGAATCATGAAGCTTCAGTATTGATACCTATATAAATGTACAAAAGAAATAAAGAGTGAGCCAAGAATGATGAGTACTTAGCTGCATCTTTTGTTGAGCCTAAATCAAAGCAACGTCAAGAACGTAACACCTGATTCATACAAAAAACCTCTGATAATAACCTACAAGTGGACAATATACCTAATAGTAATATTACAAGTAACATGTACATGGCGGGGGAGAATACAAAAAATAATTTCACATAATTTTAACTAGCAACAAATAATACCAAGTAAAGTAGCCTTACCCAAAAAGTTATTCTAGAAGTTAACATTAGATAATCCTTACAATAATACAAACTTCAATACCCTACCAAGTAAATTCTATTTATATAGGTAGTATGATTTAACAACGAATTGGCAACTCAATTATCAATAACAAGTACTTCAAAAAAGATTATGTAATGAAATTAATAACATGTATCAATAAATGAGTGTCCATATGCAATGCAATGCCAAAAAAGATGATGAATGTCTATCCTATGACACACACTTACTTCTTATAAAAGTATAGTCAGGACCTATGGGGGCTACCTAAGCCATGTATCTATACCAGTGTGGTACCTGATCCCATATCATAGAAGTGTTGCAATGAGCCTCGACCCTTTCATTTCAATATAATAAATATCCTTATGTCATAGCATAATAAGAATGAGCCTCGAAACTTGCTTTTCATATTATAATCCCATTTCTCTTTTGTTTTTTCATTTTATATTTCATCATTATTTCAAGAAATCATAGTTTTACATATTAGTGATCTAGAATTAAACAATAATTAAGCAATGTCATATTGCAATATGGAGATGGAAATTTCAAGACAAGCAAACGAACATGCCATCACATGAAAATTAGAAGTCGAAATATATCATCTCATGTCAAGTACGGCCCGCAACAAGGAAAATCACTAATAGACCAATTTATCAAACTAAATAAAGCCATTACACGGGTACAATATCAACTACAAAATTAACTCAAGTCGTCCCTATCCCACACATGGGAATTTATAAAAATACACAAGTCCTAGCTCATAATTAATCAATATCAAAAAATTTCAACACATATTGTAATTTTTTTTAGTCCAATCATGTTTGACTCTAGTTTCCTGGTGAGTACTCTTTATCTCGCACATACAAGCACCTCTAATAGTCTCTAGTTAAATAAAACTATCAAAAAAAAAACTAAACACCTTGTAAAAGAGTTAAAGAACCTCAACTTACCTTAAAGTTAAGTCAAATATAACACTTGAGCTTCTCCTTTTTCAAGAGCCTACGATTGAACAAAATCTATTCATTAATGAGTTAGACATGAGAAAACCTGAATATTAATACCCGTATTGATATACTTAAAAGTAGGACCCAAAAGCCACTTAAAGATTTGAGCCCTAAACTCCAAGCTAAAATTGGAATATTGTTTGAAATTCAAGTTACTCATACTTTGGTGAGTTCAAATGTCAAGTTTCATCTAAAATCAAGTTTAATTTGACAATCAAAACCTCAATTTTCCAATTAGAATGTTGAGTTAAAGAACCCCAAATTTGAATCGTTCAAAATCAATAAATAATGATGAAATCATGTTTTAAAATCTAAAAATAGCATGAATATGGGTTCAAAATCTTAACAAAAGATTTCAATCTCAAAGAGTTTGTCCCCATTTTTCCCCAAAAAACATGGAATCTTAGACATTTTAATCAATATTTATGTTTTAAAAAATAGTAGAGCAATCCCTTAAAATTATTTATAGAAGATTAAAATGCATCAAAAGACAAGGTTTCATTTTATTAAAACATGCAAAAAATCCTTGATGATACCTCAAGAAAGGATCCACAAACCATGGATCCCTCCTATGAGTTGTGGTCCTCACTATAAGTTAAGTGGGGTAAGACTTAATAACTTCATAAGATACCATGGCCCCATGATTTTGAGTTTCTCTGATGAGTCATGGACCACTGCATGAAGTAGTTAAATCCAAAATAGTCTAACAAGCCACGAGTGGCCTCTTGACTCATTGGCCACTCGAACAACTCGTGGGTCACTCCACGATTACCTAATAGTAATACATGTTAAAATCTCATAATTTTTGAATGGAACCTCAGGATTTATTCAAAATCCCTAATCACAAATCATATATGTCACCCAACTAAATTTGACATTCTAGACTCAATGGAACTAGCGAAAGGCAGACTCGAGGTCTCCTCAACTGAATATCTCCTAAGGAAAAAACTAAATGAAATTTCTAACAAAAGACCAAAACATCTTCGGAACCTCCAAAAATCTATCTGAACCTTCTTGTAGACCAAAATCATTTCTTGAATCCAATATAATCAATGAAATTAAAAATGAAGCAGCTGAACCTCATAGTTTGACCAAGGTCAACCCTTACGTATAAACTACAACTTTATCTCATCTAACGGTTAAGAATTAGCACAAAACTCTCAAGAAAAAAATCAAAGGTATTCCTAGACAAAAATTCATATATTGGAGCTAATAAAACTCACAGAATTCCATTATAAGACTTGAAACTCTAAATATTCACTAAAGTCAATCATATGAATAATAAAACCTTCAAACACAAAACAACAATTCAAAAATTACAAATTTTAACTCTGGTTCAAAAATAAACCATAACAATGGACCTAAAATGACTCAAGAAATCTGTCAAAAATGGTAAAAAAGGAAAATTTTCAATATAAATAAAAAGCGGATTGTGAGGGTCATTATAATAAGCATGAGTTGTGAGTACAAGAAACTAATATAGATATGAGTGAAGGCTTTTGTTCATAAACTCTGCCAGGTAAGGTAAAATCATTACCTTAAACTTCTTCCATCTTGAGGAGTTTCATAATATTCTCAGAATAATATTGTGGGCACTAAACACATGGACCATATAGGTAGGAACTACTAACATTGTTTGAGTATGCTATTCATCTAACATGGACTCATAGAGTATGACTAACATGGATTTGGACATAACTCTCATTTGAAATTAAGTTATATGATGTGAAACATTAAGTAAAAATCCATGGAATAGAGTACAAATATTCTCGCAATAAAAAAACAAAACTAGTAGTCTTTAGGATTAGCAAAATCTTTTAATTACATCCCCTCTTTGGAAGGCTACACTTCACTATTTATAACTTATAAATTTTACATAGGTACATATAGCTTCAAACGTATGAGGAGAAAAACTTACTCTTACCAAGTTTAAGCATAACTCAAAACATCAAGTGTCGTATCTAATAATATAAGGACGGTCTGCATAATGAGATTCTACCTTCTAATTCCCTTGAATAAATTTCATATTGAATGCTAATCAACTCTTAAGTCTACTCAAAATTTGACAAACTCTCTGTATCTACAATTACCTACAAAAATACTACTTCTTCCTATCACTTCAATCAACTAACCATGACCTTCAACAGTAAGTCACTAGTCATATAATACAATTCCTCATATGTATGTTAACTTGACATTCTATCTAATCGTTGTATTAACTTAATGGCATCCTTAGGGCTCAAACTATCAAGGAATACTCTAAAAAATATCTACAATGGAGAACTTCCATACATTCTTGTCTAATCACTACACTTGTACTTACCTCATACTCCAACTGCACTTAACAACTTATATGAAAAAACACACCGAAACCACTACTATCTTAGCATTCACTATCTCCCATATTAGTTTTTTAACCTAGCTTCTATCACTACCATCTGCCACATCATAAACAAAATCATTAGAGCAAAAAAGTATGAGAATACACTGTAGAAATTAAGAATAAAGGTTTAAATCTTGATTATAACCATGGAGTATGAACTAAGAATAATTAGTAAATGGGGTACTATTCAATCTAGACTAATTATTGTCGTGACCCTAACATTCAAGATAGGGTCTCTGTTGTAAACAACAATGGTCACAATTATTTCATATACTGAATGTATACAACATGACTAGTGGATTTTTCTATTCATAAAAGCGGACTACCGGGTTGGTTCTTCTACTGGGTGGATAGTAGGTGCCATCATGATCCGAGAAATCGGGTCGTGACAACATCACATAGCCATATTAATCATCATCGATGGATGTTTATAAGGCTTAGAATAGAGGAAATCATAAACACTAATTGTTGAAGAAATCTGATTGGGCATATACATGATGTAGCATAGCTTAATTAGCTACTTTAGACATCTCCCGAGGACTAATTCTATGGGGCTTGTCATATTGAGAGAAATAAATATTGTATACTAAATCTGAAGTGTGAGAGGGATTTAAAATTAGAGTTGTGATATATATCGTATAGCTAAAACATAAGGTAAACTAGAAACCTATATCATAAGTTACCTGAATATATGAGTCACATGTAAGACTGCCATCATTGTCTGAAATAATTTTTTCTCATTCTAAAAACTGAACAAGGACATAAATTTAGATGAAGTGCATGGACCTTAATCACGAGCATGCCATTAGTATGTAAGGAAAGACCTTTGTCACGAGCATGGAATTAATATGTAAGACAACAGTAGAGTATCATATTTAATGGAGTACAATGATTACACTCGAGAAAGAATGGTGACTATTTGATCATATATATCTCTACGGTGGAACTACATACAATTTGAGTCAAATGAGTACACTTAGCTCATCACCTTACCATATTCCCCTCTGCTCAAAGGTTGACATTACAAGTTCGAGGACTTCATATCTAAATTGGGATGTAACCAACTAACATTGCATAAGTGGGGTATCGTAATATATATGGATGCCAAAATTTTCCTTGAAGTCTATACTTGTAGACACTAAAATTCAAGCTAAGACTTTTTTCTAGTATACCACTTAACATCCTCTTCTCCTTAAAGGCTATCACAAGGATTTGTAATCTTACAGACTTACTAACATAATATATAAAATTTACTATCCACCTAATTCAAAAGGGTGAAAACCTACATTAAGAGACTCAACATCATCTACCTTATTTATAATCCCTTAACTTATCTCTTGGGGACACCATAAAGGAATATTCATAGAATTTGTAATCACAATTTACTAACGCTATAATTTAATGACCCTTAACATTTAAATCCCATAATCTCATGCAATAACATGTAAATTTGGGCACACAACAATATTAATAATACTTAGGTATCTTCTGCAGCTATCTAATGACTTAACCTTCATTCACTTATTAATCTGGAGACCATATCTTATACTTACACATCCACACTTGACATAAGTTATCAAGCTAAGTTCTTTCAATTTCTTTACCAAGACAACTAGGTCACATTCTAAATCTAACATTATCACTTATCACCCTCTTTCTGTCATTCCTCTTAGTACAGTGATCCTCTAGAGTTCAATATTGGTATTAGATACTTACAGTATTTAAAAAGACAAGCTTTTGTTATAGTACTCATGTTTATAACTACTAGATAAAAATCAAGAAACTCAAGTCTACTAAAACCTCATGATGAAATAGTCTATCTTAATCATAAAATATATATAATTACCTTATATTAACATAGTTTTCGTTCACACAACACTACTATTTATCCACTCATACATATAAAGTATTCATAGCTCTATAAGCATCAAGTTCCCTCTTCGAAATCACAAAGTGCAACATATATCTACAAATACTTGACCACTTTATACTTTCATTCACATGCTATACTAGATCTTCACTAACATAATGGAATTCTCTAAGTTATCTTAACATGAAACCTTCTAACACACTTCAAAGAAATCTACACAGATCTTATTACGCCTTAGTCAACTCTCAAGGACATTTTATCCTTTTACTTACCTAATAGATACATTACTCTGTTTATATACCTCAATCAATCACTATCCCAACTTTGAATAATATACTTATTTATTAAAACAATTGTATCAAGGGTCTTTCAACTACTTATGGCTTATAACAACACTCAAATTGAACTATCACGTGGGTATTAACACTACCCTAAAACCTAGATACATATTTTTACCTTCCCAAAGGGTATCTTTTTCAGAAAGGTTTCGCAATGTTTTTTTGGATATGCATCCTTGTTTGTCTCAAATAAACAATTTATTTTGATGAAAATGAATGATTTTAAATCAATAGGCTCAAATTATTAATGTACTTCTGTCAAGTCCTTATGTAGACACTAATATTCTTGAGCACTTTATATATGAGCACCATCGGAAGGAATATGAACTTTACTATTTCAACCACCTAAAAGATGAGGCATATTCAGAGAACTAGAGCAACATGAATCTGCATAAGTTTCGTAGGGGCTTCTCTGTTGGATGATCTAAAGTATGAACAGATAAAAACATCTCCCACGTACCTTGTGGCCTGCTGATTATAATACCATAAGCAAAACTCTAATAGACACGACTTTATAGACTCCCTAGGACACGTGAACTCTGCACTATGATACTAAGTTCTTCACGACTCTATTGGACCTCTCTATTTTTTATGATAGGGCGCAAACTTGTGTCTCAATAAATAATTAACTAAATAATTATGTAAAAAATTTAATAGTAAAAAAGGGCTTTTATAGTGTCTCTATCTACTTTTACAAAAAACCAGGAAACTGTTTCATTAAAACCTTTAATTTGAAAACAACTGTCTAGGTAAAGGTTCAAGTTATTTCGAAGGGAAGGGGTTAGGCATCCTTTAGAATCCACATACATTATACTCGGCTGAAACTATTTTTTCAATTGAGTAGAAAATAAATATCATATAAACAAGTAGAATAATGATAAAATTAAATGTATAAAAATAAAGTAAAAAAATAATCGAAATGGTCTAACATTTTCCTATCATGAAAAAAGATGAATAAAGAAGAACAAAAAAATTGATTCTTTAAATCTCTTATTTGTAATGTAATTCCTGGCACCTCTAAATACACTTAGTAAAAGTTTTGGTGATTAATAAATAATAAAAAAATAAAAAAATAAAATAATACCTATATTTAGCCTGACCTTTTTTAATGAGAGGCCTTGTAATTCGACGATAATTTCTTCATCGACCAAGATAATATTCTAACACTTGATATAAAATAATTGCAACTCAAAAAAATAAACAAGTTGTAACTTAAATCAAGTGAGCTAACTTTAACTTGAAAAGACCTTATAAACAAATCGTAACTTTAAAAAGGTGTATTAACTTTAACTTGAAAACTATAAACAAATTATAACGTCATAAATAGAAAATAACTTTAACTTAAAAAATCTACACAATATAACTTTAAAAGATATGAAATAACTTTAATTTGAAAAATATAAATGAATCATAAATTGAAAAAATAACATCCGTCTTTATACAAGTAAAGGCCTCAAAGACCTGAAGAATAATCTTTTTCATTGGCCAAATAAATAATCAACATATGATTACAAAATAATTCAACTTAAATAAATTTCATCGTTTTAAATGGGGAGGCCTCAAAAACCCAATGTATAGGGTTTTTCCTTTGGCCAATGATTTTATAATTAGATTCTTTGTACGTGAAAAAATAATTAAACTAGTAAAGATAATAATGAAAAACAAATTCAAAGGATAATCAATAAAATAGAAAATATAGAGTAGACAAGTAGAAATACACAACACTATGACAAAATATAAATATATATTAAGTTGTTTCATCAGTGATAAGGTTTAGCTACATAGTATAAAAACAAGGTGTAATAAATATTCAAAAAATAGAATTACATAGAAGAAGATATTTAAAAATGTCTAGAGAATTCACAGAAGAATGTCAAAAACAGTCTACCAGTAGCAATTATTGTAAAATACTAATAAAATAATGAGAGAGAATGCAAGAGGTTTCACCAATAAAAAAAAATTCGACCAGATCTGATCATCCTTCAGCGTGTTGACGATGAGAAAGCATCCAAAGTGCATGATTTTCTTTTTTTCCATAGTTGCTAGTTCGTGG
Organism: Withania somnifera; assembly: GCA_039654485.1. Taxonomy (NCBI): domain Eukaryota; kingdom Viridiplantae; phylum Streptophyta; class Magnoliopsida; order Solanales; family Solanaceae; genus Withania; species Withania somnifera. The sequence continues at coordinate 2,709 of JBDJHY010801546.1, read as the reverse complement.
GTTGTGCGGTCGACAACAGGGTTTGGTGTTGTTTTTTATGTTATTTCATGGAAACTAGTTGGTGAAGGGTGAGGTGTTTAGTTTCTGGTATGGTACTTTTCGGTGGATGAACTGGGTGACAGTGTTTTTCATGTTAGTGAACAGAGAAGATACAATGGTTGGCTGGTGGGTGTCGTCCTCTAAGGTGACGAGAGAGAATCAAAGATGAGGTGGGTCTATTCTAATGGCATTTTCAGTTGAGTTTTTTTCCGAAAAAGCGAAAGCCAGAGGGATCGTGGTGTTCGGAGAAGATAGGTTAAAATGGGTGTGTTTCTGTAGGGTTTACTGTCTATCGATCTCTCTGATGATGTCCGTGCACTGGAAAGGAGTTTATGGTAGGGTGATAGTTTGGGGTGAACTGGGTTTTCACGGTATTTGCTAGTATGAGTTCAACGACGGTGACAGTTGAAACTTGGGGGTCATTTATGGTACGGGAAAACGAGATTCGGTAGTGGTGGAAGCTTTGAGCTTCATCGACGAGCTGTAGTGACTGGTTTGCTAGTTGTGTTTCTAGATTCCGTTGTTGTTTGTATTGTCACGGTGGACTTGTGGGTTTTGTGGTCGAACTCTGGCAGGGGTTAACCAAAAAAAGGGAAGGGAACTTATATTGTAAAAGCTATAGAAGGAAAGATTTGCAAAATTTTAGAAAATTTTTCTCCATCGTTTTGCAAAGCTAATGTAATGAATATATAGGACATGTGAAACCCTAAACCATTAGTAATTTCAAATAAAATCATGAGTTACATCAAATAATGTGTCGAAACCTTGACTTATCCATAAAGACATGTGTTATTTTATTAAATGAAATATCATCTTCATATTTATAATTAACGAAATGTGCTAAAAACTAAAATACATGAAAAAATGTATGTAAACCCATGTAAAAGTATTAGAATTATAATTAAAAAGGAATTAAAATTTAAATGACATTTTCTGTAGGTAAGAATAATAATTAAAATAGAAATAAATTGATAAAAATCCTAATGTTTTTAAAATGAGGATAATTTATCAATAACTTATGCCAAACTTAAGAAGACACATTATAAAAGTTGGATTTTGTGCATTTCAAAAAATAATAAACATAAGGATATTTATTTTTAAAATGTCGGGCCAAAATTGGGTGTCCACAATTTTCCCTATTCGTTCGGAGGTGACAAAAGAATCTTTAGACAAATATATTGATGTGTAGCTAACTTTTTCTTGACAAAGAATAAAAGGGTAAGACATACCTTTGACATTATTTTTTCGATGGCTACGTTATGAAGCCATGAGGTACGAAGAGGTAAGATTGTGTACCTGATTAACAAGGGTAACAACTTGATTTGTCTCATTGAAAGGCGGACGAACCAACATGAATTTGATGTTCCATATTGGACATGATGGATTCCCAATTATCTCTTTCAAAGGCGGAGGACCTAGTTTGACTTGATGTTCAATATTAGACATGATGAATTTCAAATTATCTCTTTGAAAGGCAGAAGACCCAATTGAAATTAATGTACCATATTGGCCGGGATAACTTTTCAGTTGTCTCATTAGAAAGGCGGACATCCCAATTTGACAAGTATCACACTGAAGGAGGTGATAATTTATCATGGCATAATACGTCACAATGAAGGAGGTGACAATCTACATGTCACGCTAAAGGAGGTGATTATCCATCATTGTATAATATAAATGATGAAGGGAGTGACGACTCATCATTGTCCCACTAAAAGAGGTGACGATCCAACATTGCCTTGTATGTTTAATCATTATATTTAATAATGGTCTGGTTATTTTGAGTCACATTTACACCAATTTAAATCATAGGAGTGACTTTGATACGTGCTGGGTATGTGTAATCATGTTGACCTCGATTAGAATTTAAGGTGTCACTTTCACACTAATTTAAATAAAAGGAGTCACCTTGACTCCTATTTGGTATGTGGAGTCACTTTGAAGCTAGTCTAGGTAAATAGAGTCACTTAGACATCGGTCTAGATAAATGATGTTATTTTAAAATTTATCTGTATACGAGGAGTAACCTTGACACTGACTTGGATAAATGGAGTTCTATTGACACCTGTAAAGATATACAGAGTCACCTTGGCACTTGTCTGTATATGTGGAGTCACTTAGACACCAGTCTAGATATGTGGAGTAACCTTTACACGAACTTGGATAAGTGGAGTCACCTTGACACCTGTATGGATGTGCGAAATCACCTTAAAACTGATATGGGTAAATAGAGTCACCTTAACACTTGTTTGAACTAATGGAGTCGCCTTGACACTGATCTGGATAACAATAGTCACCTTGATACCGATTTGAATAAAAAGAGTCACCTTAACACCAATTCAGATAAATTGAGTCACCTTGACACATGTTAAGAAGTGACGAATCACCTTGACATGATCTGGGTAAAGAAAGTCACCTTGAAACTTGTTTGGATGAGTGGAGTCATCTTGACACCTATTTGAATAACAAGAGTCACTTTAACCCATGAATGTACATATAGAGCTAGTTTGACATCGTATGAATAAATAGAGGAGTCACTTAGACACTGATATGAACAAATGGTGTCACCTTAATACCATTTTGGATATACAAAGTCACTTTGACACCAGTCTTGATAAATGGAAGAGTCATTTCTATATTTATATGAACAAATGGCGTAACATTGACACT
>JBDJHY010801435.1:0-15274 GCA_039654485.1 Withania somnifera | reverse complement strand
TTAACATTTGTGAAAAGTACATTCACTATGCATACTTATATTAAACAATTTATATATACAAAGTGAGGAGGTGGGGCAGTGGCTCATTCTTTTAGGGGAATCTTTATTCCCCCAATTTTTAAATAACCGAGCATTGAAGAAATTAATATAAAATATTCATAACAATTTAAATATACCAAAATTAATAAAAACCTTTTTCTAATAAAACCTACTCAGAATAATAAAACTTCAACATAATTTGGTATGCTAACACAACAACAAAATTAGTTAAATTAAAATAATTTAATTTAACACTATCAAAAAATAATTAGGAGAGTTGTTATATCTGTGGTCGAGGGGTACTACTTCGGGTTCTTCAATACATGGTAGCTATTCTGGTACAGTTAGTTACTCACGTCCAGTATGGACCTTGTTATGAGTGTGGTGCCTATATTGCTAGAGACTTCCCCCAGTGTAATATTATTTAGACTATTATTCGACCTCCTATTTCCCTTGTTCCTAGTTCAGCTCAGCCAATTAGGTAAGTTCCATCTTATGACAGGAGTGGTGGTGGTCCAGCCAGAGGGGCTCCTTAGCATGATAAGGGCGGAGGTTATGAGGGTATCCATATTGGTGGTAGTTGATACTTCTATGTTGTTCCTGTAGATCTAAGATAGAATTCTCCAATTTAGTGATGGTATGTACCATTTAAGTGTGTTATCAACTCTCTTCGACATTTTTTTGATCTATGCTCTACATGATCCTATGTATCTTCATTCTTCGTGATTAAGTTTTGTTAGTGAGCTGTTGCCTGTGACATTATCTATTTCTACCTCAATAGGTGATTCTTTAGTAGTGGATCATGTTTGAGATCTTCTTATGTGAATATTGGGGATTTTGACACTTGGGCTGATATGATATTGTTGGAGATGGTAGATTTTGATATTATACAGGGAATGGACTAGTTGTCCCCTTATCATGTTATCATGGACTGTTATGCCATGCTTTGACCTTAGTTTTACATGGTGCATCCCTAATCGTGTGGCAGGATTCAGTTAGTCGCGTACCATCTGGGATTATTTCTTACTTTAAGGATAGACGCTTTGTTTCATATGGTTTGTCGTCTTATGTTTCGTATGTTAGAGATGTGTGCATTTATATTTCATCTCTTGAGTAGGTACTAGTGGTTATTAAGTTTGTTCATATGTTCTCGACTGACCTCCCTATTCTTCCACCTAACCGTAATATTGATGTTTGTATTATGTTAGAGTCAGGCACCAGGCCAATTTCTATTTCCTCATATTATATGGTACCTATAGAATTTAGAGAGCTTAACACTCGGCTTTAGAATCTTTTAGATAAGGGATTCATCAGGCCTAGTGTTTCACCTTGGGGCACTCCTGTGTTTTTTGTGAAGAAGAAAGATGTCTCTATGCATATGTGTATTGACTACAGGCATCTAATTAAAGAATAATTATCTGATGCCCTAGATTGATGACTTGTTTGACCAGCTTCAGGTTTCTCCAATTTTTTCTAAGATTGATTAGAGGTTTGGTTACCATCATTGGAGGATTAGGGTGAAGTACACCCCTAACGTAGCATTTAGGATGCATTATGGTCATTCTGAGTTCAGTGATGTCTTTTGGATTGACGAATGCCCTTACAACTTTTATGGATTTTATGAACCAAGTGTTTAGGCCCTGTTTTAACTCCATCATGATTATTTTCATTGATGACATCCTGGTTTATTCGTGGAGTAGAGATTAGCATGAAAAGTATTTGAGGATTGTGTTTTAGACTTTGAGAGACCATCGACATTATGTCAAGTTCTTAAAGTGTGAGTTTTATCTTGATTCAGTTGAATTCTGTGCATATGTGGTATTTAAGGATGGTATTATGGTAGATCTGAATAAGGTTGCAGCGGTCGTGATTAGCCGAGACTGACCACTCCCACAGAGGTTTGTAGTTTTGTTAGGCTTGTTATGTATTACCATCGAGTTATTGAAGATTTCTGTTCCATAGGTGCTATTGACCAGATTTACCATAAGGGAGGTTTCTTTCAAATGGTCTGATGAATGTGAGGATTATTCAGTGGCTTAATACTACATTGACTTTTGCTACTATTTTGACATTTCGATTGAGGGTCAAAATTTTTCGTATATATTGATGACTCTGATATTGGTTTAGGATGTGTATTGATGTAATAGGGTTGTGTTGTTTCTTATCCTTTAAGGAAATTGAATAATCACGAGTGTAACTACCCCACTGGTGATAGTTTTTGCACTTAAGATTTGCCAGCACTATCTTTATAGGGTGCATTATGAGATTTTCACTGATCACCGTAGTCTTCAGTACATTATGAGTCAGAGGGAGATTAATACTTGATAGAAGATGAATTGAGATGTTGAAGTACTATAAAGTTTATATTTTGTATCATTTGAGCAAGAAAATGTGGTAGTGGATGCCTTGAGCCAAAAGTCTATGAGTATGGGTAGCTTAGCAACATTATCAATTTCATAAAGACAGTTAGCTTTGTGCATTCAGTCTTTTGATAATCAGTTGGTTAGAATTGATCTATCAGATTTAAGATGTGTTCTTGTTAGTGTTGAGCCCCGTTCCACCATTTTTTATCTGATTCAGTAGCGCCAGTTTGAGGATATAGACTAGTTATTATTCATGACCGGTTGTTGAGGGCTGAACCCCACATAGCTAATTTGTATTCTGATGGTATCTTGTGCTTTGAGGGTCATGTTTGTATTCCCAGGTTGGAGATTTGGTTAAGTTAATCCTTTGTAACACCCATTATTCTTGATATTCAATCCATCCAAGTGTAGCGAAGATGTACAGAGATTTCAGGCAAATTTACTAGTGGAGTGGGATAAAGAGGGATATTGAAGAGTTTGTATCTCGATGCTTAAATTGTCAGAAGGTTGAGTTTAAGCACCGGATACCTGGTGATTTGATGCAGCGTCTTCCCATTCCCGAGTAGAAGTGGGAATGAATCACTATGGACTTTATCTCATACTTACCTCAGACTTCTTGCAATCATGATTGAATTTGGGTTTTTGTTGATAGGCTAACTAAGTCTGCACACTTCAGTCTAAATTGTACTTCTTATAGTGCAGAGAAGTTATCCCATATATATCTTGAGTAGGTGGTTAGATTTCATGGTATTCCAGTTTCCATCACCTTCGATTTTGGTACTTTGTTTACATCTCAAATTTGGAGAGATATTCAGCATGGTATGGGTAGCAATGATCACCTTAGCACTACAATTCATCCTCAGATAGACGATTAGTCTGAGAGTACCATGCACATTCTGGAGGAAATATTATGGGCTTATGTTCTTATTTTTGTGTTTCATGGGATCAACACTTAGCCTTTGTAAAGTTTTCTTATAATAACATCTACCACTCGATTATCCAGTTGACACCCTTTGAGGCTTTGTATGGTAAAAGGATGTTTGTCTCCGATTTTTTGATTTGATGGGTTTAATCCTAGACTTCAAAGCACAGATATACTTCGAGATGCTATAGATAGAGTTTTCTTGATTTAGGATAGATTTATTGTAGCCCATAGTAGTGATGTCGCTAAAAAATAGACCTCAATTAGAAGCATAAAGCGGTCGTTATCAAATATAGAACCTGACCTAGGGTTGGGGTCGGTCCAACGGGGAATATGGTGAAATATGTATACTTGCATGATGTTTTGTTGTTATAAGTATTTTAGAAGTAAACTACTACAGAAAAGTAAATTTAGGGTTTTAAGTGTCGAATTATTGTTAACAATAACAATTTTGTGATTTCTTTAAGTTGTGAACCAAGGTGATGAAAACACTAGGACTGTGTTCCCCATAACTGCGTGTTTGGTACTAGTGTTCTATACAATCCTATGCATGAAATATCTACATGTTAAATTCATCTAAACACCTCTAGACCCTATTAGGTGACCTTACACTAATCTCCGCTAGGTCTCATAGTGCGTTCCATACCAACCCTAATTATTAATCTCAGATTTTAACCATCTTCACTAGGACTCAAGTTAATTAGGTAGAATCTCTAGAGCTCCATTGTAATGTTCTTTTCTTAATATCTACCCCCTTCAAGGAAAGTAAAGAATACATGCAAGTTTTTAGCATTGGCCATCGCAAGAAAGCAATCAAACCTAAGAACCTTACAATATATGCACCACAACATTCAAGAAATGCTAATTGTACCTAGACCTACTTTGTTAACCTGTCCTGGTTCCCACAACCCTAGTTATGGTGTTTATCTACTCATATTTATGTTATCACCATGAATAATAATTATAGAATTCATTGAAATCTCACCTACAATAGTAGAGTGTAAAATATTCAAGTTGAAGATTGAATAAGATCTTGTAATTCATAGAGTAAAGATGTAAGAATATGAAGTCTTGTATTATATACTCAAGATTATGAGAGAACATGTACAATACTATAGTAAGAGTGTATAACAAAACTAAAAACCTACTTCAAGTACTTATAGACATTAAGAAATTAATCTATAAAAACTGGGAAAATAATATCAGTGACTAATAGTACGAAACGTAGTATGCAACCTACGGTACGTGGAATGTTCCCCTATGGTTTGTACTATGGAACTAGAAATCAAGCTTCAGGTATCATATCATAGGCTAAAAGTACGACCCATTGTGTGCATCCTATGGTCTGTGTTGTTGATCCGTCCTTCAAATCTCCAAAAAGCATACCCCAGCTTCTAAAAAGCACACTCCTAACTGTTGGTTCGACTTCACGAATCCGTATTGAGTGTTGTAATTTACTATTGCTAACTCCCAGTGATTTGGATTCCAATTAACGAACATACAGTATGACTCGTACTCTGAACCTCATGGTTCATGGTCATTATCCATTTGCCAAGCCTTCAAAACTGCCACTTTTAAGAACTTATCCCATGACCAACAGTAGGGTCATTGATCTTGACTTCACGATCAGTACTATGGATCAAATTCACCTTTCCAGGAAAATTGTACAGATTAAGTATGAATAGTCATCAAACACCATTTCTCTTAAAAAACATAAAAAGCACATCATATCCACATAAACATACCCAAGAACTGTAAAAAAATCCATTGTCTTAAGCATCAAAAGTGTCGCAAATTAGTGGAACATCAACACACTTCTCTTAGAGTGTTTTCTTTCCCTCAAGCAACAAAATAAACTAACATGATGCTTAATCATACCAATAATAGCGAATATATAGCAGCCATATGAGCTCAAGCACACACTGGTACTCACCCCTCTATTCAAAATCCAAGAACCAACCATATACTACCCAATCTATGCAAATTAACACAATAAGATCTAAGGATAGGATTGCAAAACTAAGAAATGATAGTACATATATCAAATTCATTTACCAAACCAACTATCCAACAAATAGTATAACCAAGATGCCCTCACAGCAAAGAAGTCCCTCTCACATTGAACCAAATGCAGATTTGGGACTACACTATTGCACTCACTCTCAAAATAAAATTTAACCCTTTAGGTTGTCCCTTATTTTAAACACCTAAGGTTTTAGCTAGTTAGACTAGAATCACTGTAGGACTTTTTTAACTTGTAACATAGGCTCAGGCTGGCGTGTGGTATATTTTAGAAATAGTAACTAACCCTCTTTGGCACTATGCTATTTAATCCACCTATTCATTGCTAGTATTCCTTTTTCCCTTGTTTCTCCTTTTAATGTTGTAGCTGTGGTTCTTTTCTTTTATTCTTCCTCTTTTTCTCTTTTCTTTCAACTTCTTTTTTTTTTTAGTTTCAACATTTTCTTCCCAGTTTTACACTACATCTACTTTTAATCCTCTTTTTCTTTATCTAACACGTAATTTATTTCTACTCTTAATCTACCCACCCTCAACGTAGGATTTTGGCCTGAGTTGAGGAGTAGTGTCCTCGGAGGAACCAAGGACAAAACATAGAAATCTAAAATAAATATAGTGAGGCTAATAGGGTTAAATAAAAAAAGTCTTGTAGGCTCAAACAGGGATCAAGGGATACATATGCCATTTGGTAATATCATTTAAGCTTTAGTGGACTAAATAACCAAAACATACTATGATCATCTCCTAATTAACTGACCTACAAAATTTGGTGTGACCCACGGGGCAAGTTTTAGCTTGTACACATACAGGTGACTAGGACATATACAACCTCACACTCTTAAGGCATCTAGTATACTACCCATTATCAGTCGGTTGGTACAAATCCTAACATAAGTTTGAATTAACAAGTCAGTATTTAGAATATCACACAGATCCTAAAGGTTAACTAACACACAAGAGGGTATCATGACAAATAAAAATTTTCAAAGGGGTGAAATTTCAACAAATATCAAACCAAGTGCTCTTTTTATTGTTTTTCTGCAATTGGAATTAGACTTCATGCAAATTAACTAACGTTATCTACTTAAACATAAAATAGAAAACAATTGTAAACCTGAACGATGTTGATTCTTCTATGATAACTCACTCGGGGGAAATGAAAAACGATAAAAAGAACCACAGTTTTTAGGTATCCCTACACTAATAGAAAAAGGTGCATTGCCCTCAATGAAATTAACAAATCAAAAATAAGGGAGTAGAATATACCTGTGGCACCCTAAGAGACGGTTTCTGGTGTCTCAGATGATCAGCAAGAACTCCCGCTGTCTCCCAGTTGGCACCACCGGTGGGCGATGTACTCAATGATGTGGTCTCACCCAAAGAGTCATTGTTGTAGAAACTATGATACCTTATAGAACTATATCATCAACAACGGTAATAGTAGGAGTGCCTCTTGGCACAAAAAAGTGGTACTCTTAGGTACCATGGCAACAATATCTCTAGAACTCACCACAATGGCAAGTGGCACTACACTCGATGAGGCTCCAACCTGCAGTGCCTCAATATGTTTCCTCTAAGTGTTGCCTAATCATCTCATCCACTTGGGACTTCTTATACACCTGCCTATCAAAGAAGGGGGATCTCTGCCTCCATATCCTCCTACAATTATCGTCATCTACCTTGAGAGGACTATTACCTACGATCTAAAGGCGAGATACACATTATATGCAAACAAGCCAAAATATTGTCTAGAATTTGGAACCTTCTCCCCTATACCAAGTGGTGAAGCATATATAACTAGAGAAGGCTCATCTTAGAGGGAAGTAATGTCAGTCGAAATAGCTACAAACTCAGCTTGAAGGGACTCTAAATCAGGAACCTTAAGCTATATCAGTATTTCCAATGCCCATTTCTCAAAGACATCCATCTGGCTATGAAGGTCCCTCACATCACTCTTATAAACAACCATTATCCTCTTCTCAGAATCACCAATGTTCTTCAGAACCCACGGTCGAATCTTGGTATATAAATCACTAACATCAGTAGAGATCTTATTTTGTTTGCACAATATTGTGCTCAATATCTCATACGATATGGTGAATACTCCACTTGCAGGGATAGTAGAAGGAATAGATTCTCTAAACTATGCAGGGGCAACGCAGTAGTGGACAAAGGAATATCATGTTTGGATGTCTCAGTATTAACTCCGGCCTTTATAGTGTAAGTGGAAATAGTATCAACAGAAGTGGTAGAAGTTTTAGTATCCTTAAATATCTTAAATAAAGTAACCAATGCATCAGCTGATGAGGACGAGGCAATCCTTCTATCTCATGCTATAGGGTTGACCGAGTCCTTAATAAGAGCAACACCAAACATATGTAAGGCAGTGGCCATAATATAAATAACCTTAAGAATAGGGATGCCACTATAAGAGATTAAACCTTGTATCATGTCGGAGAAAGATAGTGTAGTGCCCTTTAACATGGATCTCTCTCTCATGTCCTAAAAAATAAAGCGAGCAAAGTCAATCTCATATCTCTCAATAATTCTAGCCATTATCACAACTCTATCGGGTATTAAAGTGTTATCATTATAAGTCAGGCTCAAGTGAATTATTCACCATGTACTTCCAGAATATTTCCGCAAAAAGTAAGGGAGGTCATATAAATGTTGGCCTGTGATTTCCCAACTAGAGTTGATACCCATGGTGTGTTCTCACCGGCTAATGTACCTTGGAACCATGACAATACCTCTGTCCTTTGCTCCCTGTCTCTCATAATGCTTCACTTTAGAGAAGAGCTCAATCTATGCTGTAACTCGTAGCAATTAGTTGGCACCAGAAAATTATCACTATAAAAAAAACCTCCTGATACTGTGCTCTGAAATATCAACTGGACATGCTCGAATCTGAACTATATCCAAAGAAGGCATAGATTTCCATGCATTATTCTTCTTTATAGACACATTATTCAGTGTAGAAGCATATAGGGCACAGGACCCATAACCATAAAAGGACTATACTCACCCAGTTGGTATGCCACCCAATCAAACTGGTATCTATTAAAAAAGTCCTTTACAGCTGGTGTAGAATCTATACCAGTTATGTTGATACGGTTCTCCTCAAATATCAACCGGGTCAGATAGCCTTTCTTATTTATGGAATCATCTCACACAATTATATCCTGCATACCAGAGAGACACCACCGCTCACTTAATGAATCCTTCTTATTTTCTAGAGCCTTCTCAGACTTGTATTGGGAGAATGGTGGTGTCATACCTCAATCCCATTAAGGCGGACCGAAACCTATAGCCGAAGAGGCTTGGGAGAACCAACTATAATCCTGTACCTACCATGCATTTATATGAACATTTAAGGGTACTGTCATAATAGATATTAGGCTTCCTTGAAAAGAAACTGTATTTATCAAACCAAAAGCAAATGTACATGACTTGGCCGTTGGGGCCACAATGTTTAACACATGAGACACAACCACACTTTACCTTACATAGTTTACAAAGCCTCTAAATAATACATAATACTCAGCTAAGGCCGGGACAAGCCCCCTCCTTACTCTTAACTATTATACAATACCAAAAAATATGACATAGACTCGAAAAGCAATAAATCAACCTGGAGCTCACTAATAGTTGCTGAGTGCCCTGGCTCCTATTAGAGAGATCTACTAGATCCTGTGCCTGCAGCATGAAAAACAGGTCCCCCGTGAGGGACGTCAGTACGAGAGAATGTACTGAATATATAAGGCATAAGATTAACACATGCAGGGTAATAAGAGCTCAATAGTATAAAGTACAAGTGTAGGGATAAGAATAAAGACCACCTTTACTTATACTTGTGGAATCATGTACATGACATTGATTTATTTACTTTACCTTTCTTTATGTTATAATCTTTTTACAACATATATAATGAATAACCAACTAATCAGTGGTAAAAGAGGATGACCCATGCTAGGCATTTTAGCCCTTGGGATAAGGTCCTCATAAATATACAAATCGAGATCGACCCATAAGGCTTTCCTTTCACCCCTGGGATACCACCCATAATGTTGGGATCGACCCATGCTAGGTGTTCCTTCCACCCTTGGGATACCACCAAAAAATAATCAAATGTGCTTTACTTCTTTATTGTTTGAGATTGTTATTTTGGTGGTCATGGAATTATAGAGCTTTGGAGGTGTAGATTTAAAAAGTGACACTTGAATGAGCATTTATGAAGAACCAATGATATAGGGAGTACCTCACATAATCAATGAATTTCTTAGGAGCTGAAATAACATATAGACCTTATTTAGCTAAAAGGAGCACTCGTGCAACTTGGTTTTCAAAGTAGATGTACAGACTTAAAAATAAATACGTATAGGGGTATCTAAACACATTAATTAGTGGGAACAAGGTTAGAATCTATATTGGAGTATGTGGGCTGTGTTTAGGTGCCATTTGCAGGAGAGAGTAATTAGCGAGCTTAATTTGTAATACAAACCAGATTTTACGCCACAGAAAAGAAAACGAGTAGCCTTACATACCTTGCTGTACGACTCCTTTACTATCCCTAATTAACTTCCTTCCTTTTAGATTATTAATATACAATAAAGTAAGTGGTAAAACTAGTTTTAATAGCCAAGCAATAAGTTTAGGCTATTTCAAATCACCCACAACAGTAACCGGACAGTAGGCATGTAATTCATCAAACCGAGGGTGTACTTTCAACCCCCTTCTCCCCCATTACATTGTACACCATACAGATCTATATAGTGTTTTTCAAAACCAATATATATCCCATAACTCACCAAAAATAGTATATAAAGTGACATGGGCAACAAGCTCACAAAACATGAGTTAAATTATGCATTGTTACACTCCCTTTTTAAATGTCAACTGGAAACTAAGATTTCCCCATTTCATATGCACAAAAAAGTCCCCAAAACAATACAAAACGTCCTTCAACTTAGCCAAATGATCTTGTACTCATAATACTATGAGTTCATAATAAAACACATGTAAAATTCCCCCTTCAGACTTGCATATAAGGAGGATAAAAAATAGTCAGCAACCTTACCTTAATTTCTGAAATTGAACTCCGCTTTAGCACTCCTTTCAAGATCTTCAATTGCCCTTTAAATTAAACCAACACAAGGTCATAAGTTCCTTTTTAACAATTAAAAGATATGGTGTAGCCACCATGAAGTAAAATCAATCTATAGAAATTCAGCCTAATCAACATAATCTCCTAACTTTTAGTGAAGGAATAAGGCTAAAACCATAAGTACGTTAGCTTAGCTTGGCTTGCAAGGGTGTGGGTTTCCTCAAGAATCCTAGGAGATACTTGGGGCTGCCGTTTTAAGCTTTAAAAAAGGAGTGAGAAGGCCTGGAGAAATCTAAATTTTTCAAGTCTTAAAAGTGAAGGAATTGGACAACAACTTGGGATTATAAAGGTTGTATTTGTACTGGTTGTTTTGGTGCATTTAGGAACACAAATTTGTCAACTTGGTCAAAATAAGTGATGCACCTACTGATACAGACCTCTATCCAGGAGGATCTTGATCCGTAATGTTAAACAAAAATTTGACAACAAAAGATATGTGAATTCTTCTAATTCGGTAAAAATCAAAGAATCCAAATTTAATCAACCAAGAAGGAAACTATTGATTTACCCACAATAGAAACAACTCGATATCGATTAAGAAACGTTGAAAAGCAATTAGAAGATACACCCACTCCTAAACGCTCTCAAAAACGCTCGATGTTTGATACAAAACGACGCCTTTGAACTACGACAATCTACCTATAATGTTTAAAGGCTAGCTACAAGATAAGACTAGGAAGCCAAAGGCTTTACAAGAAGTTTTTTCTTTCCAAAATGATCAAAGACCCAAAACATCTCAAATGAACTCCTATTTATAGAGGTCGAAGTTTCTTTATTACACTTGGGTCAAAAGGTGACCCACAATGACAAATTGGTCCCCATACTTTTGGGCCTCTTCAAATTAAGCTCCAATAGCCTTCCAAAAGATTCGTCCTCGAATCCAAAGGATCACCTATAATGTCAAGGACAACATAAAACCAAACTTTCCTCATAGTATGAGGGTTAGCACAAATAAACCCAAACTCAAGCATCTTCATGCAACCACTCTTAAACCACCAAGGAGAAGAACAAAAGCAAGGAATGCAATAGAAGAAATCAAATGTTAGCCAACTCATCTCTAGGATCAAAGGATACATTTCCCAAGGCCTATCATGAGATAATCAGCTAATGCATACCCCAAAAAGGGAAGAGTCCCTCTAAGCAAAAGCATATTGCTCACAATGGATGTCGGGGTCAAATAGGTAAAAAGAACCATTCTGTTGGAGCTTGCTCATTAAGCACTATAAAAAATATACCTCTATTGTCCATGTGCAAACTATGGCCACAAACAAGCATCAAGAGGTAAATCAAGTAGGAAACAAGTATTCCATCACATGTAATTAACATAATGAATGGGGCATAACTTGTGGGAACACTAATAAGAAATTATTACTTCAATCGCAAGACCGAACAAATGCATGATTAAAACTGCATGCCAAGAAGTCACACTCATGACTAAGAAGTGTACTATCATAAGGTTCAAGAAAATGGAATTTGGTAACACCTTATGAATACAACCTATTAGTTAAAAACAAATGATGCACACAAAATATGCTCGGGTCAAATGGGTAAGAGTACTATCTCATTGGTGCATTCAAAACCAATATTAGTATACCATTATGGCCATAACATTCCAAGGAATGAAAACTAATGTGTGGAAAGGGCTAATACCAATGACTAATGAGTATATCCAAATAAGTTGTCAATACTATCAATGGAGTAAAGAATTTTTAGCACACTCAGACCTCAACACCTTGCCTAACCACATATATGTGGCAAGTGAAGTCCCTATCCCATACTCCGATGATTGGAGTACCCTGGAAAACATACACATATTGCTCACAATGGATTTAAGGGTCAAAATGGTAGAAGTACCATCCCATTGGAGCATGCAAATCAAATGAAAGCAATAAAACCACACCCCTATGGCAATAACAAGTAGAGACATGAACACGTGCAAAGAGGTAATATGAGTGCATGCCAAATATGCCATCACAAATAAAAAGCATCATTAATAAATAATTAATTTGTGGGCATACTCTAAGTATCTCAACATTTTTCCTACCCACATAAGTGTGGCAAGGAAATTCTACCCCATAACACAAAACCAAAGTGACAACTATAATTTGGGGTTTGAACATCTTAGACATAAGGTTTTCAAATAAGGGAATGTATGGGTGTGTTTTTTCACACATGAATATTGTCACGCTTGTCTTGATTGTCACATTCAATAAGAAACACTTTGGCAATGAGTCATCATACACATATAGATAATAGAGAAACGTACTCATTGCACCCATGTTAAGAGTCCATTTTGGAAACTCAACTTGTCCATCCACATAAGTGTGATAAGGAGTACAGGTCAAGAATTGGGTACCAAACACACCCCATGAACTCAAAAACTCACTAGACAATGTGCTATCTTTGATAACATGAGTATGGATACTAGGTGGACCCAAATCGATCTTAGGGAAAGATACAATCTGGTCATCACTAGGATCAACTAGTGTGCCATCACTATCACAAACATCATTATCTATCATAAACAAAAATCCATTTAATTCGACACATGATGCTGACCACTTCAAGTGGCAAGTGTTAACATTAGGTGGACACAAATCAACTCTGGAAGAGTCAACCCTTTCATCTATAGGATCAACTAATGTACGTGCACTCGCAACATCGGTATGATTAATTAGAAACAAAGTGCTATCATGGTCACCACAAAACATAGGCTCATCATCACAACACAAGGAAATTTTACACATAGGAAGCTACTACTCACATTCCAAACATTATCATATGCTCTCAATGCATTAAAAATATTAGATGTAGCTATTTTACCTGTAAGCTCAGATGAAGATCCTTGGTGTTGATCATCTTCTTTAGGAACTTGTTGTTTTCATGCACCCCATGGCTCTCTATGCATAGAGGTACCGCATCTACTTCAAGTTGGGAGTCCTTAGACAAGAGCCCCGTTGGAATTTCCATTTCATGATGGAGAAGAATCTCTTGGATATAATATTTAAGATTCAACTCTTCGTTGCCCTGCAAAATAGGAGAATAAGACCTACGCAAAGTGCTAGTTCCCTGTCAGTGCTCATCAAGGGTTTACAATGTATGTCAGTTCCGTCATCCTTTAACATCTCATGCTCTAGAACTAACTCTTCCTTTATTCTCACAAGGAGTGAATCCTCATCTACTCCCTCAATAATTTGTCCCAATTTTCTTTTTGAAGTATCCTCGTGATAGCATAGTCCTCCTTCATGACATCTGGTGTCAAGAATTCAATTTTAATCTTGTAACCTTCAAATATAAAGGAGTGCTTATTGGACGTATCATGACAATTAACACACCTCTCTACCAACCATGGTAACCCAAACAACACACACTAATATCGCATTTGTACTATATCATGTAGCGTCTCCTCTTGATATTTACCAATTCTCAACTTCAAGCTCACTTGCTTTGTTACTTCGATTTCACAACCATTATTGAGCCAAGGACATCATTTGAGTTTGTATGGATTAGGCTGAGATTTAGTGGGGGTGTTTGAAACCTCCACCAAGTGATGACTAACAACATTCACACTACTCTTATTATCAATGAACCAGGAACATACCTGGTCTAATATCTTGCATCGTACATGGAATAGATTTATGTTGGAATAACACTCATCTTGATAGAGGTCCTTCATAACCATTCCCAATTCACAAGAAAGATTCATGTCAACTCCAATTGTTCCAACTCCCCTGTTGAGTATTCATCATCAATCTCTCCCTTAGGCTCCTCCACCTCCTTTATTGGAGAAATAATAGCACAAGGTCCATCATGAAAGTGCACCTTTGACCGCTTCCGAGGACATTCTTCTACCTTACTTCCACTACTATGACGTTCATTGCATCGTACATTGGGTGGACTAGGCAAATGAGGTTTATCAAGATTACCTCCAACTCCATTTGGTGCAACATGGCCTTCATACCCTCCGGATACTCTATACTCTTTACTAACAATGTCATCCCCATCACCATTATCATCAAAGATAGTATTGTGGTATTGGTTCTCATGACAAGTTTAGGCCAATTTAAGGCTAGGTAGTTGATGGGGTACATTCCAAGATGCACGTGACACATATTGTGGAGTTTTATGATTCAAGGATTGGGTTTCCACAAAAGAGTGAGACCCTTGTAGTGGGAGGTGCGGTTTTGAAAAGTAAGGGAAGTGTACTTGGTTCACTTTGGATGAGTGGTCATGTATTTGGAAAGTGGAGTGTAGGTAAACTTGGGGTGTTTTATGAGTAGCAAAAGAATAAGTCCTCCTCATATTTCCTCCCCTTCTTGTCTCCAACCTATCCATATTCATAGGAACAGAGAATGATCTCTTTGATCATAGGCAGATTTACCTGCCTATACGCCATATAACTTGTACTAATCTACTTTGTTTTTAGAATAATTGTGTAATATATAATGTTTTCATATTGAATGTGAGGAATTATGACTAACCTATGTAATTAGCATCTTTTCAGGAAACCATGAGCATATGGAAGAAAACAAGTGAAGAAAACACAAGCCAAGAAGAAAAGAAAGATTTCCAGCAAAAATACACTGATTGAGTTATATTTCACATATAATGTTTCGAGGATGCCGGGTATGTTTCCTTTCGTTACCTGTGATTCTGTTATGTGATTAGCTAGCATTATCTGTCCCTGTGGCTTGTGGTTATTCGAATGCTAGTTTCCCTGATTGTCCTGTTGACTTCTGTGACTGTACTTCTTGATCTCTGTTATTT
>JBDJHY010801218.1:0-15274 GCA_039654485.1 Withania somnifera | reverse complement strand
CACTTGTGTTGAATTCAACAACTCTTTAAGCATCGAAAAGCTCGTCTCACAATCCTTAGACTATAAAAATTCAACTTCCTTCCTAGTAATCATTGTCAAAGGTGATGTAATTGATGAAAAATACTTGGCAAAATGCCAATAGTAACCGATTAACCTAAAAAGCTCTGAATCTTAGTAGCTGATACTGGCCTCAGTCAATAAATCACTACCTGAATCTTTACTAGATAAACTTTAATCCTAGCCTTAGATACTAAATTCCCAAATAATGCAAAAGACTCCAATCATAACTCGCACTTTGAGAACTTGGCATAAAGCCGATGCTCTTCAAGTGTTTGAAGTATCACCCTCAAATACTTCTCATAATCAGATTTACTCTACAAATAAACAAAAATATCATTGATGAATACAGTCATAAATGATTCTTGGTAGGGATTAAGCACCCTATGCATCAAGTTTTATAAATGTTGTTGAGCATTAGTCTACCCCACAGAACTAACAAGAAACTCATAATGGCCATAACGAGTCCTAAATGTTCTCATTGGATTGTCCTCTATTCGAGTACTTAACTGAAGGTGACCTGTCCTCAAGTCTATCATAGAGAAAAGTTCTGCACCTAAAAGCTGATCAAATAAGTTATCAATCCTTAGCATAGGATATCTATTCCTAATTATAGTTTTGTTTAGCTGGCGGTAATCAATATACATCTGCATAGTACCATCTTTCCTTTTATGACCAAGACTGGTGCACCCCACGATGACACTCTAGAACGAGCAAAACCCCTTTTCTAACAAATCTTAGAGATAAACATTTAGCTCTCTCAACTCTGCAAAAGCCATGCAGTGGGAGTGATAAAAATGAGACTGGTGTTCGGATCTTTGTAAATTGAAAAATTAATATCTCACTCGAGTGGTATTATTGGTAGGTCGGTCAAAAATACATCAAGAAACTCAAAAACCACAAGAACAGACTCGAGAGTATGATTGTCAACCCGAACATCATGAATATATGTTAAGTAGGACAAACATCCTCTCCCCACTAACATCTTAGCCTGAAGGCAGATGATGATCCCTATCGGTGAACGACAACTAGAACCCTGCTATACAACAAGACATGCACCAGGAACAGCTAAGGTAACATTCTTGGAATAAAACTCCAAAGACGACCAATGAGGAGACAACCAATGCATGCCCAGTATAATATCAAAATCAAGCATATCTAATAATATCATATAAACCTAAGTATCCAGTTCACTCATATAAAGAATACATGATCCTATAACCCAATCCACTACTAAAAAATCCCCTACAGGGGTAGTAACATGTATAGATACTGATAACATCTCTCTAGTCAACACCAAACTGGGTGCAAAATAAGTAGACACATAAGAATAAGTGGATCAAGGGTCAACAAAGATGTTGTGGGCCTACAAGACATATAAATCATACTTTTACTCACCGTATATAAGGTTTCCACCTCTGGTCTAGCTGATAAAGAATTAAACTAGTGATCACCACTAGGAGGGTCACCACTGCAACCACCTCTCCTACTACACCGTCCACCACCATAGGAAACAAATATGTGCCCCACCTCTATCTGGTGGAGTCACTTATCTCAAAGGTCTATATGTTGGGAATCAAGTTGAACAATATCCTGTTGGGGGAATGCTCTAGCTTAGTGACCCATAATGCCACACTCAAAACATGACCCTGATGTCCCACTCTGATGAGACCTCTACTAGAACCCTTATGAAAACCGCGATGAGAGAATCTATTACCATAAAAAATATGCTGGCTATGGTGCACAAAAACTTTATTGAGATAGTGTTGAAACCAATAGTGATGCTTGGACCAACATATTAGACTATCCTTGAACATATTGTGGCTAATTGCAGCCCCCAAATGGGTCCCATTATAACTACCATGATGTATCCTTCCCTCAATCCCTCTCGTTGAGCCCTCGATATAGATTTTCTCAAAAAATCTCATAAAACTAGGTCCAAGTCATCTGAGGTGAGCATGTTGGTCATCATATAAAAAAAGCCCTCCACCGCTTGTTAGTTGCACCACGTATCTGTTAGGTTGTGAAAGCTACATTGTGGTTCTATAAACACTGAGGTTCCTCAACCTCTCCTTATAATCAACAATGATCACGTATTCATATTCCCTTCGAACTCCAGTGAACCAAGGAGCATCCAACCTTAAAAATCTAGTTAAGAGCTTCTACTCTGAATCTGTGATAGTTTTCTGTTGCTCAACTATAGGAGCAACAACTGGTACTGGATTAACCTAAGCAAGTTCAACAATACCTACTGGTGCAATAGGATGAACTGGCTGCACCGGCTGAACTGGAGAGACTAGATGCAGTGGAGGAGCAACTGTTGTAGGATGTAACCTTGAAGGGTTGTCTATGTCCCATTAGTAAGAAGACCACTATATGAACTTAGTAACTTCTAGATAATCATATGAATATTTTTAATAGTTGATAGAATAGGTGCTGGAATGGGCACTGCAACAGGTGCTTCAGGCACTAGTAAAGTCTCCAGAGTGGAAACCAGCATAGTCACTGTTGCATATGCTGTAGAAGGAACCAGAGAAGTCTATCGAGCTATTGAAGATCGTGTATACGACATCTGTGAGAGAATGAGGGAAATGAATAGAATTTTTTATAAACCACCTAAGATATACGCATGATACAGGATTTAAAATGAGAGTCACATTCCTATATGTCACCCTAGCCTCCCAAAGATAAGCCACAGACGTCCCTGCGCTGATCTGCAGAACTCTAATAGACATTTGATCTATACATTGACACAAGAAAAACCTAGAGCTATGCTACCAATTTATCACAACCCAATTTCATGGATATTGTTGGCACCTACTATCCCATCAGTAGGAGAACCAACCCTATAGCCCTAAGCTAAAGCGAAGGGCTACCATCATAATAGACACAAAGTATAATAACAGGGTATAAAGGAAAGGGGATTGAAAAATCTAGCAGAATATAATAACAAAATCAATAACTCCCAAAACCCAGTATTAGTGTAAATAAAAAGAGCCTCTAAGTACAAAGTATAAAAAAACTATTATAAGTGTGCTACTGAATGTACAAAAGAGAGAAGTCCTACCCGAATAGAGAGGAATGATAGCTGGATATGAGGCTCACCCTGTATCTCAAAAATAAACATCTAGTAAGCACGAATGGCAATCCGTAAATTAACATCGGGCGCTAGTACTCGGATCTTCACCATGGGTACAAGTATAGTATGAGCACAAGTCATCAAACTAACCCGTACCTAGTACGTTTCAAGAGCCCACTAGCTACATATAAATCATAAAAGCAATAAATAATGAAATACAAGAAAGTAAGGTCATGGATGCAAAGGATATAACAAGGAAGCTAGCTAATCGTATAGGAAGAAAACTAAAAATAAAGACATGTATTTGCTAGCTTAAACATCTGCATATAATCTCAGGCAAACGAAGAGAATGTACCCAGAATTCTTACAATGATATATAAAAAAATATTAAGTAATCAAAAAGATGGATAAGTAGGCAAGGAGAAAACATAGGGGGTATACTTGAAACCTTAAAGTAAGAATGGAATAAATAGTTAAATGATACCTCACATAAATACCCTACATGGCAAGAAAGTCTCAAAGGTAAAGACGAATGATAATTGAGAAATCATAACAGTAATATAATGAGTAATTTAATACACAAAAAGCATGCTCACCCGTATGCCTCCACATACGACTAGGGATACACTAAAAAAACAAGTGCACAAAAGTAAATACACACCATGAAGTAACAAGTCATGTGTACTTTCCTCCTTCATTACCCATAGCAAACAGGAAGGACCCATGGAAGGCTTAACCTAATTTTCGTATATCCCTAATCCGTTCTATACCCCTCCTCTGATCTTCATAGATTAGAGGAAAGGTCCATGCAGGTACGCTCCCCACATTCAATATCTAATGACATTATAATTTCACATCCCCATGTTACAGAGCCTCAAAGGTTTCATAGTCTGGTATCCAATGCCTCATAACAGTAGTAACATTAATCCATAATCTCAGGAAGTGATGTCGTCCAATGCCTTAATATAGTTGTATCATAAGCATCCTCAAGGTAACAAGTATCATGAAAGTCTCTAAAATGAATAGGTGCAATAAGTGTACAAATGACGAACTCACTATTGTATGAAAACGGACTCAAGTGCCAGCAATTCTACTCACTGCCAAACATAGTCAATCTCAAGTCCTAGAATTAATTAGTCAAATGATATTTCCTAGTGCCAGGGTGAGAATCCTGGACTAAAACTAGGAAAATAATAATATCAGATTCCAAGTACAGTACCCAGTATAAAACATTTAAAGATCCTTCAACTTATATTATTATCAGACTATTCCATGTTATCATATGCTAAGTAATTATCCGTTACTATCCTTATTATCAGTATATAACCCCCCCTCCCCTATCAAAATCAAGTGGTGATACGAGCCCATCTAGAATACACTCTCAAAATAGAGCCCTTGGCTCAACCTCTTGTAGAATAAATGTGCAGCAAATCAATACATCTATATTTATAGAAAACCTATGCCCTACATAGGTGCAACTAAACTATAGCTAGCAGCACAACACAATATCCCAAACCCGAGGGAAAACCCAAAACCAACTCTCACATCACTGTTGTACTACTTCTAAAGTCACCCTAAAGCTATCACAAGCCTAATTTTATGTCACAGACATCATATTACACCGAACGTCAATATAGCGAACAAATGGGGGACAAGTACAAGGTAACAACCTAAAAAACCCAGCCAATGGATTTTGATTAATATAATTATGGAAGATATATACCCAAAGATTGCCCTACGAAGCCTAACTTTCATTTGATGAATAATGCATTACAAATACAAATGTCAACCCAACTGATAGTAAATGGTCTCCAACAACAATGAGACTTATGAATTAATAAAAAATGGATCAATAAGAGTGTAACGATATAATTTATAATATGTTCCAAAATGGGCCTAACATCGGGCCTAAAATGGACATGCAGACCCTGCTCGCCAGAATCTTTAAAAAACATCTCCACGAGGTTCCCAGTGTCATCAAGAATCCATGCTCAAAGATTGATCACAATTAGATCATGGGAAAATCCTCAAACATCCTGGAGATGATTGATCATAAAGGGTTTAAAGATTCAAGGTTTTATGAATTAAATGAAAAAATTAGAAGAAGCAATGATTAGGATAGAGTAAAATAAACTCAGTGAAAAAGGATCTACCAAATAATATTTATCATAATCGAAGAATTTATGATTTCACAACAAGGGCAATAATGGAGGAAGAACCTTATTTTTAATGGAATTTAATGGGGAAAAATACTTACCAAGAGTGAGGAAGACGTGGAGAATCTTCAAGAAATATTTCCAAGAAGTTTAGGGATGTTTTCAGGACAAATCACACAAATTTAAAAAGAGAAATGAAAGAGAAAACTTTTAAAATAATAAAGGAAAACCGAATAGAAACTAACTAAATACTGTCTCTGTGACCAATTTATCAGTCATCTGTGCCAATAAATTGGTATTCTCTAGTACATTGGAAAATAGGCATATGCCAATTTATCAGAAAAAATTTAATAAATCGGCATTCCCTGAATACGGAACTCCAATAGTACGTACCGATTTATTAGACATTTTATCGATAAATCATTATCCGCTGAACATGGCAGACACCTATTATAAAAAAATAACTGATTTATCGGCACCTAAAAATTTATTAAAAATTAATTGATTTATCTTGATTGATAAATCTATAAAAAGATCGATAAATTCGTCAGCACCAGCAACAACAAATAAGCTATTTTGAGAATTTCAACAAGGGGTTTAGAAATTAAACGGGGTGCAATTTTGGAAAACAAAATATGAATCCTTCATGGAAAACACATTGCAAACTCAATGGAATTAAAGAAAAAGTCATCAGAGATTGTCTGAGAGAAAAGGACCCCTAAACCAAGATATAGCCCAAATGGGATATCTCTAACTTTGCACAAACTAACCCAAAATAAGCATGGACCTCTTGGTAATTGCATAAAAGGTTAAACTATCAAAAAATCACTATTTCAGAGCTGATGGAAGCATCAGACATCTTATCCATAGCTCTAATCACCGAAACACTACCCAAGCTCCAAATTAAGCTTTCCTTGAACTAAAATTCCACAAAATGGCACAAACTAAAAATGATAGCCCCGAAACAGAAAATTAAGGTCCATCTAGATTTTATTTTTAATTCTAGAGCTAATGGAACTGCCAAAATTTAATTTTGAGCTCGTCTTATAGGAAAGTTGACTAAAGTCAATGAGTACTTATTTTTAGGCTGTAAATTAGGAAAAGTGAGATAAATCTTAACTAAACTACCAGGGAAACTAGAATATCTATCCTAGTAAGTCATTGATAACATGGGTAAGCTACTATAAATCTCTAGAATACTAAAAGTGTAGTAATTCTAATAAATGACCGTGAGGGTCATTACATGGTGTGAGCTCGTGGTGCAAGTTTATCCTTGGTAATTCTCATCCTTTTTATCCCCTTTAGTTTAATTGTAAAAATTTTAAGTCTCTTACTTTGTATCATGATTTATCCCTCTTTCCTTTATCATTTTGTCCTCAATTTGTGCCATGCGCTCTCCATGTTAGGATTTATGTGTTAGTACCCTTGGTTATTTATCCAAACTATGAGGCTCACAAGCATATTTTTATTCGTGGTCCTAACCCAAGTTTCATTATGTAATATGGGTATCTTTCTTCCTTTATTGATCCTTGTATCCTTAATTTTCTAGTTTTGGAGTTGTTCAGGCACCATGCGCGACTTGGGGGAGAATTTCATTGGTATCCAAGTAGGCTAGGTTTTCCTTTACTGTAGACTGTGTTTCTTGTTGAATTATAGTTTTTATATCCCTTCGGTGGGCTGGGTAGTAGTTGACATGACTTTTGTTCTATTTATTTGCTATTATTTACCTCTCAAAAATAGTGTAGAGGCCCGTTATTTGCTGCTGGTTGTGTTTTGTGTGTTCGATCTACTGGAGTTGTCATGTGGTTGTATTACTAAAATAGGGATAATTGGTAGATACTCGGGCGAGTTGTGTGCTTAGCTTGTGGCTTATGGCCTTCCTAGACTTCGAGTGCATTTCTTATTTTCCTTAATTGACCCGCGTCATGCATTATAGATCATGGGATCTAGTAGTTGAGCATTATACATCACGGGATCTGGTAGTTAAGGATGGGCGTGTCTCGAGGTTGTGTTAGCTGTATGTTCACAAGATGATTAATTAAAACTAGAAGTTTTCTCGGCTTAATAACTACTGAAATGAACTTTTTTTGTACTTATATGTAGCCACGACCACCTTGTGGTAAGAATTTATTTTTTGATATAAAGAGAAAAAGGATTTTTCTAATGTCACGAATGAGGTATATGATGTTATTGAAATTGGCACTTTTAATGCGGAGTCTTATAGTTTTGGATGTTTTCTTGTCTTAGCCTTGCTGTGGGTGAACACAGACTATTATTGAAGTGGCGTGACCTCTAGTGAGCAGACCTTTTTGTTTGTATAAAGGTGGTGCTACCTTTGGGATGCGGACCCTTTTTTGTATTATGGTGGCCCGACCTACGTACTGCAGACCCTTTTTATTACTATTGAGGTAGTGCAAACATCGGGCTACACACCCTTTTATTGGTATTTAGGTGATGAAACCTCTAGGGAGAAAACCCTTTTGTTAGTATTGATATGGCGCAACCTCTAAGGTGTGAACCATTTTATTGGTACTGAGGTGGTGTGACCTTTGGGGTGCAGACTTTTTTGATGGCACTGCTCACATTTACATTCTAGCACCCCCATCCTTTCACTCTTACATGGGTGTACTTACTGGGCTTAAGGGGGAAGAATGGAGAGTTTTTTTCTTATGTTGGATGTATCCACTGGTGGGATGGGGCACCATTAGATTTTATCTATTTACTACATCCCTTTCTGCTTATATTCTAGCATGTCCTTATTCTTACCTATTCTAGCTATCGGTTGATTTGAGCTTGATACAAGGTATTCTTCCATGGGCGTGTGCTCTATGTTAGTTATTTTTAGTTTATATTCTTATTGTTATGCTTATCTTTCTATACATTTTTTCCTTACTTTTATTCTATCCTAATTTACTTTCTCATTGTTCTTACTTTTATTTGTACATACTAGGTACCTTTTATTTTTGTACTCATGATAGACTTTTGTACCATTTTTATGGTACAAATACTAGCACTGGCATTCATAGAAAAAATGATCGTGTTGATTAAAGAAGCAGGTGATTTCAAAGATCAAGGTAAGCTCAAGCATTCGAGATAAGCCCGTTCTCCAGTTGTGTTGGGTTTTCTACCTTATCCTGATCTAGGCAGATCGGTGTTGTATTAACCTCCTGTTGGAGTAGTGGTATACATATATTATCTTTTGGATACTCTAATATAATTAGCTATATTTTTTCATAGTCACAAGTCATGGGTGGTGTTGCTTATTTTGTTATTACATATATTTTCCTTCATTCTACCTTGTGTTGATTTGTTATTGTTGGTCATTTACACATCAAAAGGAGAAACTCTTGGTCGTAGTTTGGCGACCTATCTTCGGCCCATTGCTTGTCATTTTGGACTAAGGGATTAGGTCTTGTCTCTAGAGGGACGTAGATGCCATCACGATCTGGGTTTTAGGTCATGACCAAATGGTATCAGAGCTTAAGGTTTCCTTGGTTTTTGTGATAATAGAGTATGTGTTAGTAGATTCTTATGGATCAGTGCAGAGATGTCTATGTCCTATATTTGGCAGCTACATGGTGGTATAGGAATGAACTCTCCTTCTTCGCTCTCCTCATATGCAGTACTCGTGTAACTTTTTAGAAATATCTAATTGACTTTGCTCTTTTTGTAAATAGTGCGCACTCGTAGTTCTCTGGTTGATGAAGATACTTTTTCAAATGCTCATGAGAACCCACGTGTGGGTAGAGATGGGGCGACTATGGGTACTCATTTGGTTTTCTACCTACACATCCTTGCTTTAGACTATTATTTCTACCAATCTACTGTCAGTTCAGCAGTATACTATAGTACCTCAGCAACAGTTCCCATCGTCTTAGATGGCTATGGTGTGGTAACTTCTGTGGTAGATGCTCATGATGTTTAGCGATGTACCTTTAGATTTTGCACAAACTTTAGCTCAAGGAAAGGCATAGGGTGCTCAACCTCCCCAAGTTCTTTCGATTACATATTTTCCACCAGCTCCACCAATTGCACCATAGCCTATTTTAGCACTAGAACTTTCACAAAAGGCCAATATTAGACCACTTTTGTCACATGAGGTAAGGAAGATGCTTGATCACTTTCTTCATACAACACCGGCTAGGTTCTCAAGGGTAGAAGGATAGGACCCCTATATGTTTTTTTGACTTATGTAAGCAACATTTGAGAACCGTTGAGCTTTTGTAAAGTTATGGGGCTAATTCTACTGTATATCATCTAGGGGTCCCACTTGTAAATAGTGGCTGGTGTACAAGGACCGCAGGCAACAGGTTCAACCCCACTATCTTGGGGACAGTTCAAGAAGACCTTCATGGCTAATTTTTTACTGAATAGCATCTATGAGGTATTGCAGGACTATTTTGTAGGGTTGTGTCAGGGTTTTATGATTATTTCAGGGTATGAGGCATGTTTCCATAATTTATCTGGGCATGGGACTTGTTACCTCTAGAGAAGGAGTGAATTCTTCTATTTTCTTATAGGTTGATATTGGGCCTGCAAAGTCAGGCTGAGCGGTTTCTTGTACTGTAGAAGTCATTTCTTGATGTTGCGTACCATGCCCGCAGCATGGAGGCTTTGTCTCACCGGGCCCAAGGAGGAAGAGAGAAGAGGCAGCACCATCAAGGAAATTTTATGGGGTCTATATCTGAGAGCAATCATTTTAGCAGGGGGGTCCAGACTAGTCAGTGGCATAAGGCATCACATCAGGCCTCAGGTAGTGGGTTTAGTAGTCAGCCAACCAGGGTGTTAGCTTCAGGTTCTCGGAAGTATGCTTAGGGATCTAGAGGTCAGGCCTGAGTTGAGGGCAGGTTTTTTGAGTGTGGAAAGGTAGGCCACTATGCTAGAGATTTCCTCAGTTCTTCCAAAAGATCATTCCGTAGAGAGTGGCTATGTGTATGGGGATTATGGCCATTTTTACATGGATTTCTGATGGTATGGGGCTTCGAGGGCACTATTTCCAGCATGGCCACTTCAGGCAGCACCACGGGTAAGAGTTTACAAGGGATCTAGATGAGTGGGTAAGAGAAATAGAGCTAGAGACCATTAGGGTGGGACCTATCAGTAGTTGTTTTCACTTCGAGATGGGGGCCAAGGTAGGAGTCTCAGAGGGTGATGATGATGCTCCTGGTATATTCTTCAACTATAGATTTTTCGGTTGATCCATTCTAACTTATGATTTTATTTATTTCATATCTTTCTCTATTTATTCCTTGTGAGTTTTTATCTATTATTTAGTATTGGCATGCATGTGGGCCCGATCATAGTAGTGGAGGGCCTATTAGGTTGTGTGTGGTTTCAGTGCAAGTTCATGAACAACGAGCCAATTGCAAGGGATCCTTGTAGGTATTTGGTCAAGTTGTGTTTTCTTTGTAGGAGACCAGTTTAATTTCTTTTTATGTAGTTCTAAGTTTCTTATCCATGACCGTTTCCTTAGAAAAACTCGATATATCTTGTGTGAGGGAAGGTGGGACCTTTTGGGCCCTCACTAGATTAGATTTATGCATGGCTCATGGGCTTGGGGTTGGGGTTCCTTCGAGGTACTCCTTAGCCCTTGTGTCCCTATTTCTTTTCTTTTCCTTTCCTTTTGTGTCTTTTTCTCCTTCCATAGTTGGAAGTTCGAGGGTGGAGGAGTGTATGGTTCTGAAGGGTAGTTGTCTTCTATTTAGTGGTGGTTCGCGTGGGTGATTTCCTTAGATGTTTCTTTGTGAGTTTGTCTAGATTTTGTGGTTTCTACTATGTTTTTGTGGCCTATCAGCGTGGCTTCCACTATTTTCTTCTTTGGTTCTTTGGGTGTGTTCGAGTGAGGTTGGTCTATTTAAGGTTGTGTTGGCCTAAGAATTTAGGTTGTAGCCTTGTTAGAAGGTTGTTGGTTAGCTGGGGCTCGAAGGAGTTCTAGTAGTGAAGGTCTCCAAGATGCGTGTTGTCTATTGGTTGTATTGCCTGAGGTCTAGGAATGGGTATACAGTTACAATACGCCCTGACTAGTTAAAGTCTTCTGGTACAGTCCTTTGACTTTTGATGACAAAAGTCATGTTTAGTGGTGGATGTTGTAATGACCCATTTGGTCATTTTCTTACTTTCCACCTTTTCGTTGTTAAGATCTATCTACTAGTATTCCTAAGTAACTTATGGCTTACTGGGATCGATAGTTCAGTTCCCTTGTAGCTCATTTCCATATTCTCTTAGTTTCTACATTTTAAGTGTCAGTTTTGAAATATGGAAGCTCAAGAGTGAATTTATAGAAAACACACTCAGAATCAAATTCCAATAGTTTGATTAGCTTTGGAATGCTAACTTTTTCTAGGTTGATCTAAAGTTCCTGTCTCGGGGTTTTCGTTGTGAGTTTGAGTTGTTTTGTAGAAATTTAGTTTAACCAAATATCATTTTAGAGACTGGGTGGTCCTTTGGTAATCGGAGTGTCAGATAAGAATTCTGATGATTTCATCATCTCATGAATGTTGATATTGGGCTAGTAGGGTTAGTTCTTTTCTCGGGGTGTACCGGCTCATATAAGGTTTATTTGTGGATGTTTTAAAATTTTTTCTTTTGAGCTTGTATGAGTTTACGGGTTCTTTTCTCTTTAAAGACCTCATTAGGTCATTTTGTCGATTCCATTAAGTCTTGGTATGTTTTCAACAAAAATGCACTCTTAGATTGCTATTTGGACAAAGAATTCTTGTTTTAACTCCCCTAGAGTTTTTCTCTTGATATGTCTTTTGCTTCAGATTGCAAGTTACCCCGGCGACCCTTGGGCCACCCTAGTGCCATCGTCCCGATGCCCAGGTCTTTTCCCCAGCAAACACTACTCCTTCGAGACCTAAATCTCCTTAGAGAGCTCGCCTAAGCGACAAAAGGGGCGCACCAGTGGCCATGCACAAGGGTCATCCCCTTCATTTTAGCTCTTTTTCATTTTGTTAGACCTCCATATATAAGAACTTTAGGGGCTGGTTTAGGATTTTTTGAGCTATGAAAAGCAGTTGAAATTTTTTTTTTTTTTTGGGGGGGGGGGA
Organism: Withania somnifera; assembly: GCA_039654485.1. Lineage (NCBI taxonomy): Eukaryota > Viridiplantae > Streptophyta > Magnoliopsida > Solanales > Solanaceae > Withania > Withania somnifera. The sequence continues at coordinate 2,933 of JBDJHY010801218.1, read as the reverse complement.
GGGGTGTGAGCTTGTGGTGCAAGTTTCTCCCGGCTAATTCTCGTCCTTTACATCCCTTTTAGTATTATTGTAAAAATTTAAATTTCTTACTTTGTAACTTGATTTTTCCCTCGTTCCTTTATCGATTTGACTTAATTTTGTACCACACGCTCGCCATGTTTGTCCCAATGTGTTTATACCCTTAGTTTATTTTTTCAGACTGCCACATGAGCCTATTTTTAGTCCCGGTCTCGACCTGAGTTGTATTATGCAATATTAGTATTTTTCTTTCTATTTGGACACTTTTATCATTAATTTACTATTTTTGAGCCGTATTGGGTGATCGGGCTGCATGCAAATCTAGGGTCATAGTAGTCTAGGTTGTCCTTTACTGTAGACTAGGTTTCTTGTACAATTTTTGTTGGGTTAACATGACTTTCCTTCTATTTATTTGCAATTGTTTTCCTTTTGGAGCCCTTGCGAGGTCCTATTGTTAGCTATTAGTTGTGTTTAGCATGTTCGATATGTCGGGAGTGGCGTGTGGTCGTATTACTGATACGGGGATACTTGGTAAATACTTGGGAAATTTTTCTTCTTAGATGGTGGCTTCTGGACTTTCTAGACTTCAAGATATTTCTTATTTGCTTTAATTAACCCCAGTCATGCATAATACATCACTGGATCTGGTAGTTGAGCATAGGCGTGTCCCGACGATGTGTTAGGTTTATATTTGCAAGGTAACTAATTAAAACTAGAAGTTTTCTCATCTTAGTGACTAATGGAATAAAGATGTTCTTATATTTATATGTATGCCACGACTACCTTGTGGTATGGGGCTATTGAATAATTGAACGAGGTATACGTAGTTGCTGAGATTGGCACTTTTGGGGTGGACTCCCCAGGTATTGGCACCTATGGGGTGGAGTCCCTTACTTATTGATGTATTCTCTTCTTGTCCTTACGGCGGGCAACCATAGACTGTTATTGAGGTTGTGCGATCTCTGGGGGCGCAGAACCTTTTGTTGGTATTTAGTGGCGCGACCTTCGATGCATGGACCATTTTGTTTGTATTGAGGTTTCACAACCTCTGGGGTTTAGACAATTTTATTTTAATTAAAGTGGCATGACTTATAGTGTGCAGAACCCCTTTGTCGGTATTGAGGTGGCACGACCCCCAGGGCACACACCCTTTAGTTGGTATCGAGGTTGTGTAACCTCCGAGATGCTAACCCTTTTGTATGTATTGAGGTGGAAAGACCTCCAAGGTGTGGAAAATTTCTTTGTTAATGAGGTGGCGTGATCTCCGGTGTGCGGATTCTTTTGATGGAACAACTCACATTTCCTTTCCATCACCCCATGCATTCACTAATACGTGGTTGTGCTCCCTAGGCTTAAGCGGAGGTCATGGAAATTTCTTTTTGTTGGATTTTTCAACTACTCAGATGGTTTATCTTTATATTTTGTCTGTTTACTGCTTTCCTTTCTATTTATATTCCTGTTTTCCCTTATTGTTACCTGTTCTAGTTCTCGGTTGAATTGAGCTTGATACGAGGTATACTTCAGTGGGCTTGTTCCCTATGTTATTTATTCTTAGTTTATTTTCGTATTGTTATGCATATCTACCTATATTGTTTTTACTTGTTTTTTTCCTAACCTGATTTACTTACTCGTTGTTGTTACTTGTATTTGATTTGATCCCGGTTTCATGCTACACTTCTGTACAATTACCATGGTGTAGTTACTAGTGCAGGACTTTCCATGAGAAGTGATCATGCTAAGTAGAGAAGCAGATGATTTCAGATATCAAGGTAAGCTTCAGCGTTCTGGTTTAGCCTATTCTCCAGTTGTGTTGAATTTTCTGCCTTATCCTGTTAAGGGCAGACTGGTCTTCTATTTACCTTTTGTCGGTGCATCTACAAATATATTATATTTTTGATACTCTAATGTAGTTAGCTCCATTTCATCACAATCACCAGTCCTAGGAGGTGTAATTTATTTTGTTGTCATATATACTTCTTTTATTCTACCTTGGATTGCTTTGTTACTATTGGTCATTTCTTATTAGCCTATTTCATGTCTCTCCAAGCCGAGGGATTAGGGCTTGTGTACTAGAGGGTTGTTAAACACCATCACGCTCTAGGTTTTTGTTCATGACAGATATGTCTATCCATACTAGATGGTTTACCAAAGACTGAATAATCAAGGCTAACGACTTCTCTGAAGCAGATATATAAGCCAAACATGCAACACTTATCGCCTTCCAGCTTAGAGTTTCCACAACTAAATTCTCTCTATCAGTGTGATTTAGGGCGTCGATATAATAATCCTTCAGGAGATCGGCCCATCTCCTCTACCTGAGATTCAACTCTCACTGGATCAAAATATACTAAAGACTATGATGATCAGTAAAAATGTCGCAATGAACCCTATAAAGGTAATGTCGCAAAATCTTTAGTGCATGATCATAGGTAGTTTTACCTGTCGAAAAGCCACTTAACTCATATTAATTGACATTGTTTTGAGGATAATTGTGTAGTATGCGATGGTTTTATAGTGAATATGTGGAAATACTTCTAACCAATCTGATTTGCATCTTTTTCAGGATATTATGGAAGTATGAAAGAAAAACTCATGAAGAAAAGGCATGTCAATAAGCAAAGAAGAAATTCCAGGAAAAATGCACTAATTATGATAGGGATCGCATCGTGATCCTTATCGTGATCCAGCTTGACGATCAGCTGCTGGGCCTATTTTGAATTGGGCTTATTAAGGGCAATTTTGTCTTTTCAGCAATGAGTCCAGAAACCCTTAAGAAGTTTCTTTAGAGGCATAATAAGGAGATTTTTTTAGACAGAATATAATTCTTGACTTGGAGGGAAGGGGAGGCTATCACAAAGGAATGACGGAAACCCTAGAAAGAAAGCATTACTATTGCACCAAGATTGAAGATTGAT
>JBDJHY010800786.1:0-25538 GCA_039654485.1 Withania somnifera | reverse complement strand
GGGGAACTATAAGACCTACTATTTGGATTATGATTAGATGGTCCGACCCTTTAGGTGATGAAGACTCTAAATTCTTACCCAAAAGAAAGGACTTATAATGTTTAGTAAGGCGCTTAATGGGTTCTATGACGAAGGAGGAGTTGGATTAAAGAGAAAACCTTTTTGATACTAGGTGCAAGGTTTGTAAGGACATATGCTCATTGATCATAGATATTGACAGTTACACCAATGTAACAAGTCAGTCTTTAGTTGACCATTTGCAACTTACCACTCAAAAACATCCAAACCCTTATAAACTACAGTGGCTTAATGACATTGGTGAGATGAACGTAGTGAAGCAAACAAGCCTCAAATTTAGCATAGGCAAGTGCCAGGACAAACTTGTGTTTGATGTAGTACCCATGCTAGCATTTTACCTATTTCTGAGGAGTCCTTGGCAGTTTGACTGAGATGTGAATCACCATGGAAGGACTAATAAATAATTCTTTATCTTTGAGAGGAATAAATATGTACTTGCTTATCTAACTCCTTATTAGGTAAGTGAGGATTACCGATTAATGAAAGAATTGAAGGAGAGGTCCAAGGTACTTCAGTGAGGTAAAGGGAAATGGAGAGTGTTAGCAATCAATTGAAGCTACAAATACCTAGATATGTATGTTAGCTAAACCAAATAAATGCTTAAAAGGGGTTGATGACGGAGCGTCTTAGTGTGCCTTGTCAACACTAGTTTATTTCTAACTACTAACCAAGATATGAGTACTTTGCCTAGAATCCTATCTTTTAATTTGTAGGAATATGTTGTTTTATTTCCTGAGTAGATATCTAGTGGGTTGTCGCCCTTAAGAGGAATTGAACACCAAATAGATTTTATGCTGGGATCTTAAATCCCAAATGGGTCAGCTATGAGCAACTCGACTGAGACCAAGGAACTTGAAAACCAAGTGCAGGAGTTGTTGAATAAAGGCTTGATCAAAGAAAGCCTTAGTCCTTGTACTATTCCTTTCATTCTTGTTCGTCAAAAGGATGGCAGTTGGAGAATGTGTATAGACTATCGGGCAATAAATAAAATCACTATAAAATACCAAAATCCCATACCACTGTTGGAAGACATGCTTGATGAACTTTGGGGATCAACTATCTTCTCAAAAATTGATCTTCGACGTGGGTACTATCAGATTTGCATGTGACAAGGAGATTAAGGAAGACAACATTCAAAAGAAAGTTTGAGTTATATGAATGAATGGTTATTCCTTTTGGCCTAACTAATGCACCGAGTACCTTTATGAGAATCATGAACCACATTTTGAAGCCACTAATATATGAGTGTTTCGTCGTTTATTTTAATGACATACTTGTCTATAGCCAATCTCTGGAGGAACATATGCAACATCTGAGAATGGCATTTGAAATCTTGTTGAGAGAGAAACTTTTTACGAATCTCAATAATTTTTCTTTTGTTGTGAGAAAAGTTGTGTTTCTCGTCTTTGTTTTGAGTACTATTGTAGCAGAGGTTGATGAAGAAAAGATTGAGGCTATTAAATTTTGGCCAACCCCATCCAATTCTACCAAACTCCGTAGCTTTCATGGGTTGACTAGTTTTTATAGGAGGTTTGTTAAAAACTCTAGTACTTTAGCAGCTCCATTAACTGGGTTAATCAAGAAGGATTCCCTTTTATATCTGGAGAAAAACAAGACAATGCTTTTTAGGCCTTGAAGTCAATCTTATGTTCAGCACCATTTCTTCAAATTCTCAACTTTGATAATATGTATGAAATCGAATATGATTCCTCAGGGGTTGGTATTGGTGGTTTCCTGATGAAAGAAAGCAAGCCCTTGGCCTATTTTAGTGAGAAACTAAAGGGGGTTGTCTTGAACTACTCTAACTACGACAAAGATCTCTATACGCTTATATGGGTATTGGCCAACTGGCAACACTATTTATAACATAAGGAGTTTGTGATAAGACTAACCATGAGTCTTTAAAACACCTCAAGAGTTAGTCAAAGATGAAAAGAGACATCAAAAGTAGGTGGATTTTGTTGAGACATTTCCTTACATGATCATATATAAGCATGGTAAGGACAATGTAGTGGCAGATGCTTTATCATAGGGGTTCATGTTGGTCAACACTCTTGTGTCCAAACTAATGGGTTTTGAATATTTGAATAAGTTATATAATACAAACTCTGACTTTGTAGACACTTATCGGGGGCTTAGTCAAGGAAATCGGGTAAACAGGTTTCAGCTGCTTGATTGGTTCTTGTTCAACGATGAATTAATTTGAGTACCCAAGAGCTTTTAGAGGGATTTATTCATGAAAAAAGCCCATAGTAGAGGTCTGATGGGTCATTTTGGATGAGGAGAGATGTGGAGCACATATGTGAATAGTTTCTACACTGCAAGCAGGCTAAGTCAACAAGCCATGTTCCAGATATATATACTTCCCTTACCACTCCCAGTTGGCCTTGGTTTGGTATTTCTGTGGTTTTGTGTTGGGACATCCTAGAACCAAAGTAGGTCATGCCAACATTTTTGTAGTTGTGGATAGTTTTTTAAAGAAGTTGCATTTCATCCTTTGTGATAAGACTGATGATGCTCCATATGTGGCGTCCTTGTTTACTAATGTAGTTAGGCTTCATGGAGTACCCAAGACTATTGTTAATGATAGAGATCTAAATTCATTAGCTATTTTTGGAAAAGTCTATGGGATGCACTTGGTCCTAAGCTCTTGTTTTCTACTTCTTGTCACCCTTAAATAGATGGTCAAATAGAGGTAGTAAATAGAACACTTGGTAAATATATTGCATTGTGTTATTAGAGGTAAACCAACTTCTAGGGATAAGAGGCTGCCCTTAGTTGAGTTTGCATACAGTAGGTCGTTTCATTTTTCTATTAATATGTTTAACCCCTTATTGCCTCTTACACTAACCCTTTTGTCTAGTAATTATGTGATAAGCCTAGATGTAGAGAATCTGGAAACAGAGATGTTAAAGATCTAAACTCATATAAAGGAGGCTCTTCACTAAACCAACATAAAAATAGCCAAAAAGAAACACCATAGCAAGAGGATGGTGATTTTTCAGCTAGGTGATTGGGTGTGGGTACACTTCTGAAAGAAGAGATTCCTACACACGCAAAGGGAAGCTAAGCCTCAGGGGGAATAATCCATTTAAATTAATCTAGCACATCAATTACAATACCTACAAACTTGATTTTCAAAGTGAGTATGATGTAAAAATTGTGTTTAATATGCTGACTTGTCTCCTTGTGGTGTAGGTGAACTTATGGATTCAAGGAAGAATCATCTTCAATAAGGAGAGGATGATACGAGCACGAATAACACCTACCTATCCTGGTCTTTCCCATGACGTCAAGCGAAGGAGTTGCAGGCATTGCAAGCTACCATGAGGAAAAGTGATACTTGGGGAGCCCTTGTCAAGCCATGTCAAAAGATGTTCAACCTATGGGAAGTTTGTGAGTTGCAAGATGTGGATACTCCAGAACTTAAGGGGCCTAATTGAAGATTCCAGAACTTTGGAGCTTCTTTAAAGATTCCAAAACTTGGCATGCCACAGTTCCACTATTACAAACTTGTAACAGTTATAAATATTAGGGTTTGTACTATTTTACATTGATGAAATCTTCTGAAATCCTTTGAAAGATTTGTTCTAGTATAGAATAGCTTTTAAAATGTAATCTAGAATAATTGTAGTGCATAACTGAGGGTGGATTCTCTTAGTTGCAAACGTAACTTCTTTTTACATTCATTCGAAGGTTTCCATTTTGTGCACTTTAATTTGGTTTTCGTGGATTGCGTTTATAAATTCACAAGTTCTATTGAAAGATGAGGGTAACCAGTTCCTTGTTGTTCATAAACCGGTGGGTTAATTGTATTATTTTGCATATATTTTCTTTTTTTTCTTTCTCCCTCATTTTTCATGTGGAATGTATAATGATCCGCATCATCTAAACTACCACGATGAACCTGTCTGCATACACGAATGGTGCATATCGCATTGCAAAAATTGCAACTATAGAAGGTGAGTTACTGGAACATTCTGCAATGTGTTACGATACGCAGAATCAGTTTGAGATGCATGGCACATCATAGAATACGCACATAATTGTTTGAAATGGTTACGTATAAGAAGTATAAGTTTTAAATACTTTAGCTTCAAATGAAGGTTTGAATTCTATAACTCAAACCCTCAGTTACAAAGAAATTTGCACTATAAATTCACCACATAACTATTATAATTGATCACTGATTCTTACCTTCACAGATTCCATCTTTGAAAGCATTCAAGCCCTTGTTTTTCATCAAGCCATGCATATCCGAAGGTTAGATAATTTTTCAGTTTCTCTCCTATTTTGTAGCATGATAAACTAGAATACGGAAATACCCATGAGTTTAATTGTGATATTATGTGATTTCATGCTTGAATTTGTGAGAAAATGGGGAAGTTTTAGTTACCCCTCCCCCCTCCTACATCTTAGTTATTAATTGTTGAATAATAAAAGGGGAAGTCGAAGTACCATGTGGGTGATCAAATGATTGTTAAATTCCAAGGAGGTATTATAAGTGCCCTGTTTGTGCTAAGTTGATGGTTGAATAAAAAGGGAAAGTCTCGAGTATCCTAATCACTAGATAATTAATTGATCAATGTGAACCCTATTGTCCTTTTGGTGAAATTTGATTGTGGTTGGTTCATACTAGTTATGGGCTAAGTGTTTCCATAGTGTTCCTACAGTTTAAAGACTAGGAATTGGTTGACCTTCTTGTTTAATTGAAAGAAACATTGAAAACTGGGAGAACACTACATATTACAAGATCAGCGAAGCTAAATGAATATTTTGTGATGCACAAAAACAGTTTGTGCATCGCAGAAATTAATAGTGCACATCCCAAGATTGAGTTGCAGATTCCACAATATGCAATTCTTGCTGCCTATATCTCATACAAGTCTGCGACACGCAAAACATATTTCGCAACACAACTGGAAATTTTTTGTTTTAATGTTTTAACCCCAACTTGAATAATATACAGGTATGAGTCGTAAACATGGAGCATCTAAGAATCCATGACTTGAAAGAACACAACCAACAAAATCATCGGATCATGAATCTGAAGAGATTGAACAATTTGAACAATAGGAGAAAAAGGTCCCCACTTTGATCCACTGTCCTATTGAACCAAATATGCCTGCTCCACTAAAGAAGAAATGTATTAAGGAGCATGTGAGGAAAAATGCTAACCAGTATTTTAACCGGTTGAGGATTTCAGGAGAGAGAATAATCATAGAGGAAAAAGGGCTGAGTTTTAAAGGTTTGGAAGGGCAATATTCATGCATTCTTGATATTATTGAGCTTCATAATTCAGGTGGCATACCAGAAGATTTCCTACATATTTCCCAATAGTGTTTTGATAGTTTTAAAAATTTCATAGAAAAAAGAATCCTAAGAAAAAGAGAGGGTAGAAATGACCAATCTTGTTGGTGTCAAGTTTAGAGGTGTTAAAGTACAATGCGACAATGAGGCGATAAATGTGGTTGTTGGATGCGACTACTATCATACACACTATTGTACTTCTAGGATAAAGTAGCATCTGGTTCATCTGCGAGGGTGGTTGTCCCCCCTACTGAATGATGGTATGCCTCTACGGATTCAACAAGGAATGTTCATTTTGAAAGAACATTGTGTATGGTGGTTAGATAGTGGCTCAACTTTATGATGAGTTACCTTATATGTAACTATTTGTTGGAGAATTGGTGTCTACTCAGCGGATAAACACAAGCATAATCGTCAGGCCAATAATGGCAACGAGATGACACCCAGCCGACACTTCTCTGCACTATTTAATATTTGTTACCAAGTTATATAGATGGTCTGGGATGAAATTCCATTATTAGGAATTGTAGAAGAAGTCCCAGATTACAATAGAGATCTAAAGGATTATATTGGAGTCTACATTAGCAAATGAGAGGCCACGAACATGACCGGTAGTGGCTCCAGCTAGCACAGGACTAATGCTATAGAGGATACCTCTAGGATACACCTTCTCAGCGGCCTCCACCATAGCATAACACACCTAGGGCTTACACAACCATACCTTTTCAGCCACCAGAACGTCAGCAGATGCTAACTTCCACTACCATTGGACCAGTTATATCATAGGCGATCATGCTACGCATTGTTTAATTGTAACACAGTGCCAATTAGGGGGTTTAAGTACTTAAGGAGTGGACTTACAAGTTATAGGAAATATTCTGGACTGAGGTGGAGCATCCATATAGCGGACCATGAACCTGATTATAAGGAGCGGCAACAGTTTCATTTCCTTCTCTCTACTTATTATTGTAGGATGGGCGAGTTTGGGGTGCAGCTGCATGAGCTAAGTTAGAATATGAAGGGTTATATGAATATCCCCACCCAATGCAAGCTACTAGGCCCTTCACACAAAGCCAAACGAAGGAACTTCAAAAACTACAAGGGTTGCTCATGCATAAGGATACTTTGGATGATCTATTGAAGCTAGAAGGACCTAATTTCCTATGGAGGATATTCTGGAAGACACATCAAGGACCAAGGAGGAGTCATAAATGAGAGTCAAAAGAGACCCCAGCTAGGTGACTGTGGACGGCCAAAGAGTAAAAACCATCTAGATCAAGACGGTTCGCCCAACAGGAGCCGTCCAACAGAGAGTGGACTATTTAGTGACCTTTCCATGGATGAAATAATGGGTGTTTTTCCCCCACAACAAAAAACCAAATGGGGGGTTTTTCCCAAACATCTCTCACTACTTGGCATCTCCAATTTTCAGCCTATCTTTCTAAGCTTAATTAAGCCTATGAAGGCTAAACTTGTAATAATTTTCCTAGCAGTATAAATAACCTCATTTTTTATTATTGATAACTTGAAACAGAATCTTCTAGTTTGATAACAAACTTTTTTCCAATAGTAATAATCCTTTACTATTTCTATTATTATCTCCCCCATCTATTTTTCTGTCAGTTGTAATAACAAATACAATTTGTAGTGATATCTTATACCTCTAGTGATATAGAAATTAGTTCCTCGTTGATTCGACCCTAACCTTTATTGGGTAATTATATTGACATTGATCGTATATACCATCTTAGGTATTATATAGCGTTATCAGTAACTGTGGTAGAAACCGTGTTACAGTTATATGATTGGAGCGTTACCAACTATAACACGGTTGCCAACATAGTTACGTCTAATTTTGAGCAATCTATTCCATTTTAACAAGGCTATTTTTTACATTTTTCACCTCTTAGATGACTATCATTTTATATTCAAAATTACGTGGTACTTGATCCCCAAACCCTTTTCGAATTCATTCTTTGATTAATCAAATTCAAATAAATATTCTCTAAGTTCTCTCAAGAGACAAGGTTACTTTTCTCCATATAAGTTCATCCTGTATCAATAAGTTTATCAAATTTTATCCATTAAAGTGCTTTAATTTAGGTATGTGGGCTTTCAACAAATACTATGTTCATCCTTGTTCCCAAAAACCCTTTTCTAAATAAGGTTTTGAAAATGTAGAAGCATGTTAGGGTTCTTATTTAATTTTATAATATATGATTCCTGGAAGTGATTACTTGATGTTTTTGAGTTATAAATATGAAGTTTTCATGATGATTAATTAACTATAAAAGTCCTTAAAAGTTAGCATATTTTTAAAATTGAAGTAAGTGAAAAAATAAGCCTTGAAGTATGAATTGAGCATTTTTTACAAGGTTTACTTTTAAAACATGAATTACGCATTAAAGTATCATAATTACTTGACCTTTTACATGATTTTGAGTATGAACGTGAAGCATGTCTAAATTGACTATCTTTGGCCAATTGAGCCTAATTGTAGAGAAACTTTGCAAGTATGAATTATGTAATGATTTGAAGATTATCCATGAAACTTGATATGAGAAATGAAGCATCATAATTATTGACTTTTACATAGTTTTAAAACCTATTTATGAAGCATGTCCAATTTGACTACATCTGACTCATTAAGACAAATTGAAGAGACGTAATGATATTACTTTCTTAACTGATAAGATCTAAAGTGAGAAGTTAATGAAGAGTCTAATTTGATTAAAATTTTTCAATTTAGCTAAATTGAGAGTTGTAGTCAGACGAGTCCTGATTTAATTAAGTTGAAAGCTACAACCAGATGATAAGATTTTATTCAATCTAAATTTGCAGTAGGACGAGTAAGAAATTTTATTTATTTGAAATTATAGACTGACGAGTCTGAATTATGCTAGTTGGTTATATTCATGAATGTCTACCAGTCGAGATGAGTTAAAGAAGTTGAAAGAGAAGTATAATTATTTTATGGGAGGAGTATTCGAACCGAGAGTGGGATGAGTCCCTTGTATCAATAAATCTGCATAGCCTAATGTAGGTATATATATTTTTATATATTTAGACCAATAAGTGTACCCGTGATAGTCTAGTTAGATCCACTAAGTGAAGCGAGGTTCGCACCCTTTGTCAAGGTATAGAGGCCCCTCTATATGGGGTAGTAGACTACATTGTTACGACTTTAAGGTATGACATTTAAGAAACTTTCAAAGAGAAGTAAAACTGAATATTTTGGAAAGAAGTAATAATTGAATGAAAGTGGTAGATTGATTAGTAATTTTTCATGAGTTTGAATTCTACTAGTCTTGAGGAAGGGGAAGGTGAAATATTGACAGTTTTGAAGAGACGAAAGTGAAAGAATGGTTTTAACTGAGTCTTTATCGTTTGGTAAAACTAATGAAGATAAGTTATTTAAATGAGATTATTTTTACTCTTGGGTTTTTAAGCTTCTTTTTAAATATTTTTATTATAAAATATTAAATTACTTAATTAAGCTGAGTTTTTAGAGCTAGCGATTCTTGAACTAAACTTTCAGAGTTAGAGTTGAAGAAGATTTAAAGTTGTTCAGTCTGACGTATTTACTGAGTTTATTTTATATTAATGAAGGTTGAAGCTTCTAAAATAATACTATTTAAATTGCACATTCTTGCTTTATTCAAGTTGACTATTGAAGATGAGCATATTATAATTGTTCATGCATTACATAGCCATGAGTTATTTCGTAGCCTGTCACACCTTCTTGAATACTCAGTTCATTTGCTAACCCCATACTTTTTATATTATTTTAACCCCTATGTAGATCCTGCCAATGATTCTAATGCTCATGGTTAATTGGATTTGCATTTCATAGAAATTAGAAGAGTGATGAGTCTTCATTGGTTCGAGGATTGGATATGGAGTTTTGTTTTTCTTTCTAGATATAATATGTTAGATTTGTCCGTTATTTAATTTCTTTTTGTCTCTCTAGGGATCAAATATTTAAAGTGCAATGTCTTTCATATAGATGTTGAGTTGAAGTTGAATATTGAGTTTTTATTTATTGATTTACTTATTTATTGACTGATATGAGGTCCATTATTTCTTATTTGATTAATATTGTGTCTACTGAGTGTGAGTTAGTAGAACTTTTCATGGTTCAAGTGATTCTTCCAAAGCTTTTAGGAAAATTTAGTGGCTAAGAATGTCGGCCACGTCCAAGGGGTGACTTCAGCGCATGACAATTACTATACTAATTTGGGGTCGTGCACATTCTAAAAACCTATGCAATTTGCATCTTTGGATTTTGTTTACCTCTGCTCATCAAGCTAAATTATAATACTCTATAATTTTCTCTATATTTAATCATTGGAATTAGCCCATGAGTTGGTATCCTTAGCTTGCATGTGATGTTTTTGGATTAGGCTATTTATAAAAAGTGGGCCTTCTTGGTTGCATTTCTTATTATAGTTATGACTTTCCGTCCCTATAATCATTTTTCTTTATTGCTTTTGAATTGGTTTCTAATATTTTTCCTTTCTATTACATGTCACATCCCTAGGACTCGGTGATCTGCTTTCATGTGCCCAATTGGGATACGGTCCATCTCAATTTTGCTGGATGTTTTGGACTTGGAAAGGCTCAAATCTTTCAAGAAGTTCCTTCTTTCCCTTTCCGTTGTTGTTTTTTCTTTATTTATATCTTTTGCTATCTCATATAGAATAAAATGTATCCTAGTATGAGAAGATATTTATAAAATGTTATAAATAATAAATTTGCATATAGAATCCTTTTATTTGGTAAAAGAATCTTGCGATAGGCAAGCCCTAGGACATAAATTTTATATTTTTTCTAAAGCTTAGCAATTTTGATAATTTGCTCGAAAGCTCTATCATATATAAAAAATGACAATTCGAAAAAAAATTGTGTCCTATGAACAATAATAAAGGGTTGTTGTTTCATAAATAACAAAAATCAAATAACACTTCTGAAAGAAATGTTCTTTCACAAATCATGATAAACTAGAAAGATTTTTGCATAAATTTACAACTTAAAACATTAAGATTTTTTCACGCATAAGTTTAAAAAAGGAATAAAGCAATTAGGGATATTTCCAGTGTCTGAAAAGCCTTACTCAGGACATCATAGAATCCTTACATGGAATACATTAAGCCTTAGATTTGTTCCTGTTTTTCAAATTTGAAATTAGTCACCAATAAAGTTTTCTTAATTTCTTTAAAAAATTAAGTGGTCACTCTATACATTTTACTTTCACGTTTTACAAAATTAGTAAAAGACAAAGTTTAGCAAATTAATTAGAATTTTGGTTTAAAATACATAGCATACTCTTTTTTCTAAGAAACATCCCGCTTATTTTATTAAACAAGGCAACAAACAGAGAAGGGGAAAAACGAATACAAAATGGAAACCATTAAAAACAATGTCCAATATCTTATCTACGATAGGTGAGATGCTCTATACCTTCTTGGGGTATAGAACCTGTCTGAATTATGGTTCCATACCGAGCCTCTATTTGGGATAAAACTCCTACATTGTCATACATAGCTTTAGGGGCATGTCTTTTTTAAACCCATACATTTTTAGGGCAAAATAATCCTTCCACAAAAAATGACATTGTCATGGTGAGTCTTTTGATCAGAAAGTTTAACATAAGTCGTGCTAAATGAGACTTCATTAGAACTCATATCATAATTGGACTGTTGGTGACCTTTGGTACTAAATCATTAAAACATGCTAACTAAAATTTAAGTTTATGAACAAATTATTCTCTTTCAAAAACATATCAGCATGCATAAGGGTATTTATGAAGTTTTTACAAATATGAACATATAATCTTTAAGCCAATTATCATGGAAAATAAGAGCAGTTTGAAAAAAAAAGGAATGAACTTTCGCATCCTAAAGTAAGTTCATAAGGTTTATTGAATGAATTCGTAGACATGTATAAGGGTTAATTTAACAGAAAGACAACAAATTTATGGAGTTTCTGTTATTGTTCATGGAGTATACAAGGAGTTGGATCAAGAGAGAAAGGGCTAGGCTTTTTGAATTCAAAGTAACAAAATTTTAACTTGCTTCTGAGTTAAACAAAAACTGAACTTGGTTATGGAAAAAAATTGGTTTCCCACAATGAATGTTTTAGCCTTACATACTTGATAAACCGAAGAACTAGAGGAGTAATTGAAAAATTTTCTATTCTTAGAGTCTTTGGAGATGTACTATTTAAAGCCGAGGGTTCTGAGATAAGAAAGGGTTTGAATGCTGAAATATTCTAAGAATTGGATAAGTTATGTGATTTTTAATTTAAGGTAGTATTATTTGGAAGGGTCGGATGAAACAACCCTTGATTTTAAAAGAAAAAAATGCCTTTTTATCTGTGAAAGCTGGGGCAATTGCACCTTCTGTAGCAAAGAAATAAGGAAATGGAGCACTCTCCAACATGTAGAAATTAAGGTGTGACATGGCATCCATTGTGGGATTTTTAAGGTGCAGTGTGGAGCTTAGTAAAATGTGCATAACATTTTACTTTGTCCATAAATTGACAAAAAATTGGTTGAGTTAGAAATTACACTCGTAGACCTTAATTTAATAGGCGATGGTCCATGTAACTCCTCATATCCTAGGAGATATGCTCGTTTGAAGTTGACTCCTCAACTTTATATAGAGGTTTCTTATGACCTTAAATTGACATCAAACTATTCCCACACATAAAAAATTGACCTTCTCACCTAGGTATAAGTAAATAGTCATTGTATTTGAGTCTCACCATATACGTAAAATGGTTTAATATCAGACTATAAGTTTAAGGCATTACAATATTTCCCCTTTGAAATTATTCCTTGTTAAAAGATGACTATAACTAGATTATTTATTTTAAAAAAATTTGGTCCCATCCATTTATAGGAATCAATTCAATGATAAAAAAATTACTTTCCCAAAAAGGCAAGACTCTGAAGCAGTAAAGAAAAGAAAGAAGTGGCTTGGTCAAATAATTGACTCATTCAAACGTATATAAAAAGGAGGAGGGTAGGGTTTTCTAATCCATCAAGTTTGTTCAAACACTGTTCCACCCCAAAAATGTTACCTCTGGCATATCCCCCAAATTCTCACTCCTTTGTCTTGTTGCTCTAGCTAACAAACACCCATCCTATCTTGCTATGATCATCTCTACGTAAGATTTCAAAAGTAAGTATTCTCATCAATTTCTCTTCCATTTTGGTTTTCCCCACTATTGGTTATCTTCTTCTTTATCTCTTTGGTACAATTATTTTTCTAGTGATGGGGATGTAAAACCTCGTGACTCTGTTAAGGATTGCCATCTCATGAAGCAATAAATAAACATTGGATAGGTCCCTATTTTCCTTCTTCTCCTTTGATTGGATTACAACTTATAACTTGTGAGTTTTCATATAAAGCTGGGTTGGGGTAAAATAATATGATCTAATCTAGTTCTTGGAGGGTTTCAACAACATCCGGGTTAATTGCTTCAAGAGTTACGTTGCAATTCTTCTTTATTGATGGATATCTATTTGTCATCTGAAATAGTCTAGTATCTTAAACATAGTAGTGTAGTAATAGTATATATATATGATATTTATGAATACTATCTATTAAGACAATTCAAATGTAAATGCATTCATGTTACTGCCTTTATCCTTATATGAGGACACTGGTACTTGTTTGTGTTAATATGTCTTATACCTTCTGGTTCCATGTCATTGAATCCATTGAAATATTACTTTCTTTTTCCAGAGAATTGTTTGCTAAAATGATTTGTATTTCTTGAACCAACACTGATATGTTCATAGAGGCTTCAAATTTCTTTTTATGATTCTTTTTAGTAGCATTGAGTCATTTTGAATGATCACCTTAGTTATCATATCATGTTCGCAACACCTATATGCCTCTAGTATGGCTCTTGTCTCTACCTTTGTATTAGTATTATCTTTAATTTGTTGACCTTTTGCATACTGTATATCAGCCTTTTCACCCATTAAGCAAAAAATATATCAACGTCTTCCTGGATTACCTTTGGATACCCATCAATATTTTACTTCATCCATCATGTTAGTAGAAATTCTTAAAGTAGTTTGGTGACTTTTACTTTGGAGTAAACTCCTCCGGTTCTTTCAAATTGTTAGGCCACTTTGTTGGGTATATCATAAGGGTCATCTAACTATAAGAACATGTGCACTGACCTGGTGACATTGTAAATGACTCTTTAAGTTATGACATGGACTCCCCTATTGCTTACTAAGATCCCTTCTTTTCCACGACTCCCATACTATTATTCTTGGTAAAGGTTGATAGTATGGCTTCATGCTTTGTATAACCGGTGGATTTCACCATAGCATGATGACTCCACTGAGATGTAAATTCCTTATAATTATACATGCAAAAGAATAAAAGGTAGGACCAGGTCCTATAAGTAGTTTCAGACTGTTCGAACATATAGGGCATTTTTTTGCTAGAATTATTGCAACACCAATATTTTTAAGGTAAGGTATAACCTTATATCCTTCTATTATCATCCAATAAAACTTTTAAATTCCACAATCTCCACAAAAATAAGGCTACATTCAAATGTAGCCTTTTACCCATATCTCCTTGAGTATTTCATAAGGGATTTCCTTGTGTCCGATATTGATCCTATGTTGATTGCATTATGACAACTTTGTTAGCTTGTAGTATCCTCCCTAGGAAATTGGATTTCATTAATAATTTAGTCGCTAGATCCCGAGGGAGGATGTTTTAAATCTTCTGACTGTCCATATACCTTCTTTCACTATCTCCTTAACATTTTGGTTAATTTCATCACAAACAAAGTCTTCTGGGGTGATGGAGTAAGTTGCACCTAGACATATCCAATTGTCAAACACAACTGAGCTGAGTCATATTTTGTTGCCACTAAATTTGGTGTTAAATTATATCCCTGGATTATAGTATTTTTTCCATTATGATTTGATGTAACTTGTTTCTATATCACTAGATTTTGATTGATTTTCATCTAATACTTGTGCTCATAAATGCACTAAGAATGCTAAGTGTAGTTTTAAAGTTCAATCACAATTTGCAGAAAAATAGAAACATCATGTAGGATCCTAATCCAATCCTTCATTCTTATTAAGGAAAACACAAGTTTCTCAATCTATCCCACAACCTTTTACTTCCTCTAATGCATCTCCTTTGGAATAATTGATCCATCATCCTTTTGATTTGATTAAGAAATTTTTTGGCTAGATTCATCACTGATAGACAATGAATAAGAATACTCTATAGTACATCTTTAATCAATATATCCCTTCCAAAATTATATAATGGATTTCGCTTCCAACTCTGCAGTTTAGTGATAATTCTATATATCATATTCTTGTGGTAAGCCTTATGTTTCCATATAACCCACCCAAGTATCTGTTTGACCTATACATGCAAAATATTTTGACGAATGATTCGCTTAGTGTGCATTAATCCTCCCAAAATACGTGCATGTACACTTAGGCTCATAGTTACTTGTAAACTTGTAAACTTGTAATTTCTTGCATCTAGTAATTGTAACTTATAAACTTATTTATTCATGAATATTATGTTAAATCACATAAATCATGATACTTGAGATAAATTCTTGATCATGGGATTTAAATACCCTAATCTTTATGTCTTAGCACCAAACATGTAGACATGATCATAATCATAAGTTTATAGGAACTTAGTCTTGTTCAGGGAAATATGTAAATAAATCATGAAAAATCATACTAGTCATGAAAACATTCTTGAAAAATTGAAATCATAGTACAAATCATACATCATGAAAATTGGGTAATTTAACCCTAGCTCTAAACAATTCGTTATTTAGACTGAAAGTATTTTTGGACTTGGGGATGAAAAGAATCCACCACTGAATAGCTTTCATACCTAGTAGGGATTTATCCCTGAAGAACATGAAGAATTCGGAAGGATTTGAGAAGAAAACCCTAGCCTTGAGAGAAGAACTTCAATAATATCTTACTTCTGGGAATTGAAAAAGTGAAATATTTATTTAAGTGTTAGGATATTTTTATTGATCCTTTGAAAGATTAAAATGATGTATTATAGACATTAAATAAATGGTAGATTACAAAGAAACCCTTAGAAATTCATACTAAAAACTAGTCTTGGGCCTTTTTTTACTGTCTGTGGTATGGTTCCACGGTCCGTGGAACTAGTCCTAGTTTTGATAACAGATTTGAATGGGCTCTGGAAGAGTTACACAAAGGTTTACACAAACCTTAATTCCATTCCATGTTCGTGGAATGGGTCATGGAACGTAGGAATTGTGGACCATTCACTAGGTCACTTACATAATGGGTTTCATGGTCCGTGAACCCTTTTCACGGTCTGTGATTCCCCACATGGACTTGTACCTACAATATTTTCAAATATTATTATCATTATAGAACTTAGTATTGTACTTCTAAGAACGATACATGGATGGGGTATTAAATCTTGTAATAAGTTCCCTCTTGAAGACAAAGACCAAGGTTAGGGTGTAATGACCCTCATGAGAAATACGTGACGTTTTGCATTCTAAAGCATTTTAGTAGCTTCCTCAGTAATTTATGACTTGTTGGGACCAGTAGTTCAATTTCCTAGTGGCTTGATTGAGAAATATCTCAAATTGCCTGTTTTAGAGCCTAAAACTACACACTCATTGACCAAAGTCAACTTCCATTCAAGACGAGCTAAGAATTAAATCTCAATAGTTCCATTAACTCTAGAAGACCAAACAAATTCAAGATTGACCTCAAGTTCATATTTCAGAGTTTTTCTTAGCAATGTATACTCATTTGTGGATTTGAGTTAAGTTTAAGGCCTTATTTAGAGCTTGAATGGCATTTTGATGTTCAGAGTGTTGAATCGAAATTTTGATACTTCCATCAGCTTTAGAATGGTGGTTTTATGCTAATGGAGGTGTTGGTTTGTTTCCCGGACTTGTTGTTGTATTTTTGAGGTGTTGGAGGGAATTTTATGATTTTAAGGTTAAGGGTTAAGTTGTTCAACATTTTTCAGAAATGACCTTGGATTTCAATTTTAACTACGCCGTTGGGTCCAAAATGTCATTTTGGGTATGCATATATTATTTATTTGCGTAAAATGGACTCTTAATGCATTTCAAGTGGTGATTCAAAGGTTTCCTTCTATTCGATTCTACTGTCAAAACCTGTAGCAGGTGATTTACTCTCGCGATCATGAAGAGTACTCACGCGATTGCAATTTAGTTTTCAGTTTACACTTCGTGATCACAAAGTAGTCCTCGTGAGGTTGAGATACAACCCCTCCCAACTACTCTACTTGATCGCATAGCATATTCACGTGATCGCAATGCCCAGGAACAGTACCTAGACGATCGCAAATCTTGATGATGCGATCACAATCAAGAAAATGCCTGGCAGTTTAATAAAGCCGTACATGACCCTTAGTTCATTATTCGGCAAACCCTTTGTGTTTTTACTCTATTTCTATGTGTAAAATCCTTTCAAACATCAAATCGAGGTTGATAAAAATCTCCAAATGTTTCCCTTAGATTTCCATAAAATATGGTAAGTTTGTTCTTCGTTTTATTTCTGAAAATTCCTTGTTTGCTCCACTAATAGTCCTAAGTTATGAAGTTGATGAAATCATTATATAACTCACATATTATTGTATAATTCTTTGTTCCTTGAGTATATTTTTTTGTGTAGTAAAATTAATACATCGAATTTTGACGTTTAATTCCATAAACATTACATCTTTGACCCTATTATAGTCAGATCTATCTAGGCTATTTTGATGTCTTTCCTGCATTCAAATTTTTCTTAATTTTGGAGCATGGGTTCCTAGTAATATTGGGAATCCCATGACGAAGTTTATTTTCAGTTCCGGCAAGCGGGGCCCCAGGCCCAGTCCGGAATCTAGAATAATCTATATCGTTAGACTCGTATTGATATGTGTAATACTATTTTGCAAGTTTCAAAGAAATTGGACTTCGTTTGATATCAGTCGGAGTATATTTGTAAATTTACAGCACTTTATCGTCTAACGACAGGTAGGCTCCGTGGGGCTATCTCTGGGTTTATCGATTTAATAATTTTACTCAGTAGCATCGTGGGTTGGGTAGTTATGTTGTGATAGTAACCTTGTCCCGTTCCTTCGTCCACTTCCTCGTTTGACATATATTTTGGCATCCAGATATGTATGGTGCCTGTGACTTAGTATTTGCCTAGTGGTAACTCTATGGGCATAGGTGGCTGCCATTTTATGTATATATATATACCTTTTGATATGTTATTCATGCATTATACAAGAAATTAGGCCGTTTTCTCCATTGAGAGTGCATTGGGGCTGGGCCAATATCACCACATCATTATTGAACTGTGTATGCTAGAGACTTATTGTAGTAATAATGATGGATAATGATATAAATTAATAAAATTGAATATTCTAATAATATAAGTAAATGAAATTTTAACTATTTTAGACTCAGTTGTATCAAGCACCCGATACTACTATTTTTACTTGTTTAGCCAAGGTTTTATACCCTGTCACTGAAAAATATCATTTGAGTAATTAATGCTGGGACTTGAGACCAACTCTATTTGGCAGTGAGTACATCCATTGGCACTTGATTCCGTCATTGTACAATAGTGAGTATAACTTTTGACACTTATAACACTTACTAGTTATGGAGACTTTGATGATACCTGTTCAATTAAGGATATTGGTTATACCATTACATTAAGGCGTTGGATGCCATGACTTGTCGAATATGGATTGATGATATTATTGTTATGAGGCATTGGATGCCACACTGTTAGAACCATGAGGCTCTGTGATTTGGGATGTAAGTTAACGATGACATTAGATATTATACGTGGTAGCACACGTACCTTACCTCTAGGCTATGGCAATGTGGAGGAGGGGAGGTATAAGATGAAGTGAAGATATACTGGGAACATTTAGAGTATCCTTCCATGGGTTCTACCTACTGGACCTACTTGTAATGAAGGAGAACGTACACAGGACTTGATACTTCATGGTGTATATTTTCTTTTCTGCACTTGTTTTCTTCAGTATACTCTTGGTCGTATAGGAGGCCTTCGGGTAAGCGTGTTTTCTGTGTATGTTGCGCTTCTTTCAGGGGGGAGTTGACAACATTATATGAATTACTATATTACTATTAGTGCTTCTTAGCTATATTACTATTACTACTTCTTAGCTATTCTCAATGGTTACTTTATATTTCGTGTTATGTGGGATATTGTGCGTTATATTAGTGATTATTCATCCTTCTCTTACTTAAGGTTATCGATATACCGTCCATATTCGCTCCCTACCTTTTACTTGATTCTTGAATACTGTTGTTATTATTCACATATATTGTTACAACGAATCCGAATATATGTTGTGCTTCAATGCCTAAAATCCTATTATGTAATTAGCTAGCAAGATATGTTCTACTTGTTACTTGATTCCTATCTGAGTAGCTAGATTCCATGATGTACTATTTGTTCTATGACCCTCTTTTATTGTATTCCATTAGTTAATGCATTTATTACAGTTATGTGCCTAGTGGGCCCTCGAAGCCTACTAGGTACCCACTAGGTATGGGTTGCTTTAGCAGCTTGTACTCATACTACACTTTCCATGTGCAGATTCGAGTACGGGTGCCCGACCTTGATTAAAATATCCTTGTTTGTGCAAATTCTATTGATTTTCAGAGACTCAGAGTGAGCTTGACGTCCAGCTTTTCTTGTTTCTCTTCATCTCCATTATTTTTAGATATACATTTGTATTAGACATTTCATTCCATGTTCTCTACTTAGAGGTTTTGTAGTACACTAATACTGGGTTTTTGGCAACCAAATCATAGAGCTACAAACCGTAACAATGTTGTAAGAAGTAATGCTAGCTAAAATGTAAGACTTAGGAACTCAAATGACACAATAAGTACTTTGATTTTTCCAATGGGAGCATAGGTGCATAATAAGCGAAGGTATTCTAACTCCAGCAAAAATATAAGCACTCTAAATAGTGATACAGTAGCTAAACCCTTAATGAGCAATACTAATTGAAAGGGGTGATTGAACGTGGGAAATAGTGAAGCTTGTAGGAAGATTCAATGTAAGGAAAGTACACACTTCAAGCAAGGAGATGTAAACTTTAAAATAGAACAAGTAACAATCCTATGAGGTAACATTATGGACTATGACAATGGGCATAATGTCTAATGAAGGGGGCAGTCAACATATGAAAAAATGAAGCATATGATCAAATAAACAATTATAGCAAAAATCAACAAACGGGCAGATTGTATACCCAATATGTGAACGCACTTACTATGTTTAATTTAGGATCTTATTTTCTCATATATGAGAGACATGTGACCAGAGTTAATGCCTTGATGGAGAGTGAGTTTTTTTTAACCTTACATACTAACTTGGAAATATAGACATGCAAATTTAGTAATAACTACATATTGAGGCATTCAAATGCACTAAGGAATGGGAATAAGACCATTAGATATATCGAAATCATATAGGGTTCAACACTGATATAGGGAGTAGTTTATCCACCAATAAAAAGCTTAGGAGCTAAAATAGCACATAGATCTTATTTAACTTAAAGGAGAACTCGTGAAGCTTTCTACTGGAAGTAGACCCACAAAATCAATACTAAGCATGTATTGAAGTTCTTTGACACACTAAGGAGTTGGAACCAGATCCTCAGATATATTGGATTCTAAACACAACCACAATGTTCCATTTATAAGGAAATGCACTTAGAGAGCTTACTTGGTAACACAAACCAGATTTCATTCCAAAATATAGGAAATCCAATAGCCTACATACCTTGCTTTACAAGCAATGTCATCACAATGATTTATCCTTTCCTTTAAGTGTTACTCTACAATGTAAGTAGATAATAAAGTTCATATTAGAGCTAATCATTCTATAGCCCTACAAAACAGTAGCTAGACACTTGACAAGATGTAAGACCATCCAACTCCCATGTGGCTTGTCGACCAAATGATTACTCCACTGCACCTTAACCACTGGAATTTGCCTGTCCCTTAATTTTCTTACTTCCTTTGCCAGAATCTTCACTGGCTCCTCCATAAAGGATAGATTCTCATCCAATTGTACTGAATCCTCAAGGATAACATGTGATTCACCTGGCATATACCACTGCAACATAGAAACATGGAATACCGGATGCACAACTGACAACATAGGAGGTAGTGCTAACCTATAGGCAACATCAACAACCCTCTCCAAAATCTCATATGGCCCAATATACCTAAAACTAAGCTTTCCATGCCGACAAAACCTCATCACACCACAGATAGGTGATATTCGCAATAACTCCTTATCACTAACTCCAAACTCCAAGGCACGAAGCCTACAGTCACCATAGCTCTTTTGCCTACTTTGTGGTTCTTTTAGCCTACCCTGAATCCATCGAACCTGATCCAATGAATCACGCAATAAGTCTGTAGACTAGACTCTGGCCTCAAAACCATCAAACCAACTATTCGATGATCTACAACGCCTACCATACAATGCCTTAAATGGCGCCATCTGAATGCTGGAGTGATAACTATTATTATAAGCGAACTCTACCAACGGTAGGTACTGATCCCAAGCACCACCAAAGTCTATAATGCAATCTATCAACATATCTTCCAACACTTAAATAGTCCACTCAGACTGACCATCAGTCTACCGATGAAAAGTTGTGCTCAGATGCACCTTAATACCCAAATCTCGCTGAACAGACTTCCAAAACTGTGAAGTAAAATGGGTGCGTATGTAAGAAATGATAGAGACAGGAACACTGTGCAATCTAACCACCTCACGAATGTAGATTTGTGCCAAATGCTCACTATTATAGGATGAATAAGTAGGAATGAAGTGTGCTGACTTGATTAGTCGGCCTACAATTACCCAAACTATATCAAAACCTCTGCTAGTATGTAGCAACCCAGAAACAAAATCCATAGTCACCCGCTCCTATTTCCAAGCTAGGATAGGAAGTCTTTGCATCAAACCACCTGGTCTTCGATGCTCATACTTAACCAGTTGTCAGTTTAAACACTTAGAAACATACTCAACAATGTCTTTCTTCATCCCACTCCACCAATACAACTGTCATACGTCACGATACATCTTGGCTGTACCAGGATTACTAGAATATCTGGAACTGTGAGCCTCACGCAAGATCAACTGCGACCATCATATCGAAGCATACCATCTGATTCAATAGAAGCTCTGCCTACCTCTCCGGCTAACTCATCTCCACAGAGAGAAACCAATTGCTTATCCTCGAAATGACGCTCTTGAATCTTATCTATCAAGGAAGATTTAGCCTCAACACAGGAAAATATACGCCTGGGGTCTGACAAATCAACCCTAACTAACCGATTAGCCAACGACTGGACTTCTACCAATAATGGCCTCTCAGAGATTGAAAAGGCTACTAGGCTACCCTTACTGACTGCCTTCCAACTTAAGGCATCTGCCACCACGTTCGCCTTGCCCGGATGATATAGGATAGAAATGTCGTAGTCCTTCATTAACTCGATCCACCTTCACTGCTTAGAATTCAACTGCTTTTGATTTATAATGTATTGAAAACTGTGATGGTCAGTAAAGATCTCACACTGAACCCCGTACAAATAATGCCTCCAAATCTTAAGCACAAACACTACCGCTACCAACTCTAAGTAGTGAGTGGGGTAGTTACGCTCATGCACCTTTAGCTTCCTCAAAGCATATGCAATAACTTGACCCTGTTGCATCAAGATACACTGCAAACCGATACCAGAAGAATTACAATACACGGAGAATCCCTAACCCTCTACTGGCAGTGTCAAAACTGGCGCTGAAGTCAATAAGTCTTTGAGCTTAGCGAAGGTCAACTCACAATCCTCAGACCATTGAAAGGAAATATCCTTCCTTGTCAACTTAGTCAAAGGTGCTGTAATAGAAGAGAACCCCTCGACAAAACGCCGATAATATCCGACCAAACCCACAAAACTACAGATCTCAGAAATAGAAGTCGGCCTTTCCAATCTCTTACAGCCTGAATCTTCGCTGGATCAACTTTGATTCCATCCTTGGACACTACATGTCCCAAAAACTCAATGGAATCTAACTAAAACTCACACTTTGAGAACTTAGCATACAACTTATGTTTTATCAGTTTCTGAAGAATCAATCTCAAGTGTTACTCATAATCGGACTTACGCTGCGAATATACCAATATATCATTTATAAACACAATCACAAATGAGTCCAAGTAGGGCTTAAGCACCCTATGCATCAAATCCATGAATGTTGTTGGGGCATTAGTTAACCTAAAGGACATAACCAAAAACTCATAGTGACCATAACGAGTCTTGATAGCTGTCTTTGGAATATCCTCTACGCAAATATGCAACTGATTATAAATAGACCTCAAATCAATTTTAGAGAACATTGCTACTCCCTGAAGCTGATCAAATAGGTCATCAATCCTCGGGATAGGATATTTATTTCTCAATGTAACTTTATTCAACTGCCGGTAGTCAATACACATTCTCATCATACTATTATTCTTCTTCACAAATAAAACTGGTACACCCCAAGGTACACTAGAATGAATAAAGCTTTTATCTAATAGATCCTGAAGCTAAACCTTCAGCTCCCTTAACTTAACAGGAGCCATATGATAAGGAGCAATAGAAATAGGCTTAGTGCCCGACTGTAATTCAATAGCAAAATCAATATCTCGCTCTAGTAGTAGGCCTGGTAGGTTAGTAGAAATACATAAAAAACAATAGGAACAAACTCAGGAGTAGGGGTATCAACCTGTTTATCACAAATATAGGCTAAATATGCCAAACACCTCCTCCCTACTAGTCTCCTAGCCTATAGGCATGGAATAAAACCTGTCAGTGCGCAGCTACTGGAGCCCTGAAACACCACTGATGATAAACCTTGTAATTGTAAGGTAACAATCTTGGCACAATAATCCAAAATTACACGATGTGGAGATAACCAATACATACCATGTATGATATCAAAATTCACCATATCTAGCAATATCAAATCAGCACATATATCTAAACCATCAATAAAAATCAAATAAGTTTGGATCACCCGATCCACTACTAAAGAATCTCTTACTGGGGTAGCAACATGCATAGACACAAACATCAAATCACTGGGCAACCCCAAACAGGGTGCAAAATAAGATGATATATAGGAACATCTAGACCCAGGGTCAAATAAAGCTAACGCAGATATAGAACATACAGAAATCATACCTTTAATAACAACTTTAGATGCCTCATCCTTAGTTCGAGCAGGTAAGGCATAAAGTTGGTGATCACCGCTATGTCTACCACAACCGTAACCACCGGCCTACCATACTAGCCACCACCTCTCTGACCACCATGTGCCCTACCTCAAGCTGGTAGAGGCACTGCTCTCATTGCCTGTTCTGCTACTAGGGCAGGCTGAATAGCTCCCTTCTGAGGATGAAACCTCGAATAATGGCCTAAAAAGCTATACTCATAACATGGCCCATATATCCCACCCTGTCGGGCTCCTCTACCAGAAACCGTATGTACATTCTGCTATGACAAACTGGCCCCTCTGTAAGGCTGTGCAGGAGCTGGAGATGAAACCTGTAGTTATTCCTGCACTAGCCTACCAGACTAGCCCTGTGTCTGATAAAACAGACTACGACCCCTAGAACGGGACCCATTGTTACTCTTCGATGCCGCTGCCTCTTCTCATTAAGCTGATACGACTCACGATGAAGGGCTTTCATAGAATTAGCATGATCAAGTACGGCCTAGAATGGACGACCATAAAAAACCAATAAGGCCACCACCTCACGAAGCCTATCTCTTAATCCATTTGAAAACCTGCGGACTCTCTCCACCTGTGTAGGCATAAAATCCACCCTATAAATTGATAGCTGATGGAATTTTGCCTCGTACTCTGCCATAGACATAACTCCCTGCTCCAACTTACGGAAATCCTATCTTAGGCTCTCTCTCTCAGCCATGAAAACGAACTTCCTTATAAACACCTCACAGAACTCAACCCAAGTTGGCTGCGATGAACCTGTGGGTCTGCAAACTAAGAATGCCTGCCACCATTGCTTCACCGCACCATGCATCTGATAATTGGTGAAAGCTACTCCATGGGTCTACAATACTCCTATATTAGTATGTCTCTCCTTGCATTCAACTATAAACTCATGAGAATCCTTCCCTGTTGCTCCAATGAACCTGGGGGATCCAATCTCAAAACCGAGTCAGAAGCTTCTGCTCCTTGTCTGACATAGCTGAATTCTTCTCCACAGCAGGAGCAATAGTAGGTACTGGAAAAACTTGGACAGGTGTAAAGGTAACTGCCAGTACAACTGATGGTGTAGTCTACTCGGTGCCGAGACTGCTGGCTATGTCCTATCTGTCGAAAAGCCTTCCAAAGCACTAAGTAACTACTATAGCACACTGTGAATGTCTAGAGACGGTGTTGTCTGTGCCGCAGCTGGTACCATAATAGGTGCTGTAGGAACTGGTGGAACATCTATAGTAGCAGCTAAATTAGGCACTTTGGCTGGTTCCTCAGTCATCTCGTTAGCTGTTATAGAATATGTGAGCGATATCTGCAAAAGAGTGATGACAATGTGTTTGAATTTCAAGAAAATCCAAGGATATGTGGACGATACAAGATTCAAAAGAAGAAGTCATTTTCCTAAATGTCACTATAGCCTCCTGAAGATAAGCCACCGACATCTCCATGTCAATCTGTAGGACTTTACTAGACATTGGTTCTGTATACTACCACCGATAAACCTAGGCTCTGATACACAATTATTACGACCTAATTTTACGAATCATTATGGCACCTATTATACCTCCAGTAGGAGAACCCAACCCCGTAGTCCAAAGCCGAAGAGGAGGACTACTATATTTAATGCGAAAGAATATAAAAGTCAACATAAAATAATAGGTTTGGAAAATTAATTAAGAAAGAAACCAACCAAAAATTCGGTATCAGTATCAAACGAACCACTAAGTATAGAATGATGAAAACTGAAATAAATAAAGTATCAACATGTATCCAAAATACAATGGAG